>SNQJ01S0042251.1:74786-104018 GCA_010110895.2 Picea sitchensis | reverse complement strand
TAACTTAGGGTACAATTATGAAAACAATGTCACGATGGCCTTCACAAACAAAGTGACTTCTACATTATAATTGCATTCAAAAATTTCAACAACCATATCTCTATGTTTTCTTTTTCACCATAACTAAGATATATTTGTATTAAGCAAAAACGATGCAACATAGCTTGAAAAAAAATTACATCAAAATCCTACCTTATCAAGTTTTCTACAAATTTTTCAAGAAATACATTATACTATCCTATAGTTACAACCATATAATGTCAAAAAAAAATATTTCTAGTAGATCCTAGTGGTGTATATTCTACAAAAAAAGACCTTTATATCTAACTACTTTAAAAAACATACAATCTTAGCAAAATGAATGTTGATTGGTTTCATCATCTTGTGTTGCTTTGGCCAAGTCGAAATCCACTTTATGATTTCTACATTCTATGGGAGTTGGTCAATCGTTTCAACTTCCTTAAGTGTCCCATAGATAGAATTTATAGATTGCACCTGATTAGATGCACCTAACCATTATCTTTTAGATAAGTTTATAACCATGGTGCAAAGCATGTAACACTATGCTTTCAACACTGAAATTTGTCTCTTTAGTTGAATGAAGGTGCCTATTATTGTGGCAATTTCCGAAGTAACTTTATGATCATGCTTTTGAATTATTCGTATAGCTATCAAAATAGAACTTATATTGCCATGAATCACCTCCTTTCAACTTCTCAATTCCTACCCGATCTCTTACAATTCTCTATAATCCATATGGACACCAATGCCTTGCAATACAAACTGCAAAATTGAAATTCCAATAGAACCTTTCCTTACTTCTTTTGAGCTCTCTAAAACCCAACATAGAATTTGAAAGTGCTTGGAAATATCAAACCAAATAGTGCCCAAGGAATGAAAACCACATAGGAGATACTAAAAGGAAATAGGAAGAAACCGCTTCCTCGTAAAATCCAAAGAAAATAATTTTTTCATGTAAGATAAGTAGTATAGCCTTTTGATACCAAAAGGCCTCTACCCTCGCTAAACACGAGCCTAAATCTAGGAGAAAAATACCTAGAATTAGGGAAAAACACTAAAAGAGTCGAAGAACAACCAAAACATAGAAAATAATCCCGATGAGGATAGAGACCCGGAAAGAATCCTCTGAATAGAGAAAGACATCAACCCCAAGTGCACTAGCCTTGTTTGAAGGAATAAAAGAAAGAGGAGTGATCTTACCAAAGATCCCAAGAAGGATATGGACACTTCAGATAAAACATGCTCGATAGTATGGAAATTATCCATGCACTCTTGCACCTCCACATTGAAAAACCACCAATATTCGCCATTATCCCATAATACTATGGTGACAATCATCTCACAAGTTCAAAATCATGTGAGAATGTATTCCATTTCATGCAGGATGTAGAGATTGGTCTCTTTGCATTGCTTACAACACTATATGACAAGATTTCCCAACTCAATGCCATGTTCTTACTTAAATGGATGTGACGTTCATCGATATTCATGCTAGATTAGGAATTGGTTGATTATTTATCTTGACATTAACCATAATGTCCCCCATTTTTAACAAAATGGCTTGATTGAAACAATTATCTACGAGTGCATTATGTTCACACAATACATAGAAAAACTCAACCTGAGATAGTTTTCTAACTTCTTGGTTTATTCATTCGAGTATTGATAACAAAAGAGTGTTTCCTAGAATGATATTCAAAACCAAATACCTAATGACATTTTCAAGTATCCTAACACATTATATTTAGATAGCAATGCCTACAACAATGTTTAAGCATTGCAACAGAGTAGAGCATAGCTTTCACCCGATTTCTTTGTTGAAATAACTTAACCCAAAGAATATGTAGATTCAAGTGTTCCTTTTAAAGCCCAAACAATCCAACAACCTTTACAACTCTCTATTGAAAAAAAAAACCTACTTCAACATAGATAGGGTCTAGGGTCTTAGTACTTGTAACTCAAAGAAGTTTTTCAGTATTCGTACATGTAACTCTGTTGACGGGCGTAAGTGGCACACCATCAATTGGAAGGATAGATCCGAACCGAGGTTGTCTAATTAACCCAAGCCATTTGGTATGTTCTAACCTGACAGGTTTAATGGCTTTGTTAGCCAACTAGGGTCCTGAAACAATGAAAGGAAATAAACTACTCTAAAGCTGTAACTTTAACAATCGATACACTAATTGTAAATATTTATCTAATACCGTTAATATACAATGATTATGAACAAGTTTACAAGGTTTAAAATAAAATCTTGCGAAAGTGATTGTTTAATTAAGTTTCTAAACAAGATATGAACAATACTCTTTAGATGTTTTAAATATTTTAAATAAATGAATACTAAACGAATACGATTGAAACAATGACACAAAAACAATCAAAGATAATTAATGCAATCATCGTCTCATTCATATATAAACAAATATGAATAAAAGAAAGCAATGCAACTACTAGCCTCTCACTGATCAACAATACTAAGCTAAATTCATCTCTTTGTATTTGTATGAGCTCCTCTTAACCTATGTCAAGTGTAAACCTATGATAAAAGAAAGCATGAAGAAATTCAAGGAAGTGTTTCATATTCTAGAGTGAGTTTATAACACAGAAAGACAAATAATTATATATCTTGCGACCTTGAAATGTCCAATAACTGAAAATGAAAGAAAGTTCAATTCACAGGAATGGTGTTATCAGCTATCTATCATCAGATGTAAACTCAAAATACTTGAATAGATGATCAATCAAAGATATAAACTAAACTAAAAGATAATGAACAACATAAAGAAAAGCATGATATAAAATATTATGTGCAAAAGTGACTAAAGCTAATTCGACACAGATAACATTTCACATTAAGAAATTACATGAGAATACAATAAGAAAACATTGCAAAGTCTACACAGGACGAAATCCAAAGAGTAAATTGCTTTCTCATATAGTTTCAACAAAATATGTTCATCATATGGTCTAGGAATAATTTTTTTGGATAATAGACTCTTAAAGATTGAAAAAATTAATATATAAATGATAGCAATTAACCATGTATTGATAAAATAGACTAAAGCTAATTTAAATCAATGCATAATCAATTATTCAAAGAATATGAAGATATTATAATGAAAATAAAACCATTTTACTCACAAGACAAAAGCCATTAAACAACCTGGAATTCCATATTTTTCTTTGAAAATACTCGTCCATTCTCCCAAAGATTCCAACCATCCAGTACTCCATTTGAAAAGAAAAGAAATTACAAAAGAAATAATATAAAAAAGAAAAAGGATAAAAATCCTCCTCTCAATTTCTTGGATCTCCATGGCTTTGGAATTTCTCATATATTTATACAATGAATGAATAGTCTGGGCATCACTAATAATTTCTGCCAGCTGAAATTTTCCTCGTAAAAAGACACAAATATCTCTCAAATAATGCATTGGTTTGGGAAAATTCTCGCGAGTAAGCTAAATGGGTCCCTTTTGGAAATGGGTTTTCAACTGTTTCTTCAGATTCCTCACGGTTTGGCTGCAATCAGTCCCACAAAATCGCCTTTCTGTTCTTGACGCATTTCCAAACTTCATCTGTTGTTGCTCATAAATTTATTTGCAACAATCCAATATTATTTTTGGATCAATCATCTTGAATGTATTTAGATAATAAAATCAATCCATGATCATATCCGTACTAAATAACTGATAATAGAAACCTGTGAAACAAAAATAAACCTAAATTAATAACCTAAAAATTGTGAATAAAACAAAATCTAGAACAATAAAATCAAAATGAATTTAAACTAAGTATAAGTTATAAACAAACATTATTTATATTTTCCTTTCAAATATGATCTTAAAATTCTAGAAGCTTCAAGTTGATGGAGAGGAGAAAAATATTAATTTTGGGTTTCACAAAATCAAACAAATGATAGATAATTTTTTTTTTATTATTATTTTTATTTTGAAATGAGATGCAAAATGAAAAAATAATTTAATTAATTAATCCCACCAAATGATTTTGTGAAAATGAGCAACCAACCAAGATATTGTTTGATGAAGTATTGAACCCATTATTCAAAATAGTCAAACCTGCTAATGAACAAAAGAATGAACACATAATCATAATTTAAATGAAAGTAAACAATTGATAAAAATTAATATTTTTATTTAAATTGAGATTTCTATGATCGTTTCTAAATTTTGACATATACTCTTGTAATAAATGTCTCATACTATAGTGTATGTCTTAGGTTTGTCTCAAATCAAGCCAAGGTATGGAACTATTTGAAAAGGTTGATTCTGTAGCTCATTATATTTATCAAGATTCTAATGGGGGCCCTTTAAATTTTGTAAAAATTTAGGGGGAGTTGTTGGGGCCCAACAAATGGTGACTCACTGGGCGAAACAATTATCTATGACCTATTAAACTTTCATCACAAAGAAGAATAATAAGACTTGGATATAATTTTAAGTTGCTTTGAAACAAATCCACTTTAATATTACACAATGTTAAGACTAGCTCAGATTTATAGAAAAATATCAGAAAAGAGGAAAATAATGTTTTTTTAGAGGATTATAACCTGAAGTTGTGTTTTAATCAAAGAGTCACGATGCTTATAAAATGACTTCAATACCGTTGACAGAGCCACTGCTGCTAGCAGACATCCATAGCCTCGACATGGATATTATTTAACCCACTCAAATGCTTTAATCCCATCCAATAGTTGTATCCACATGATGTATACTTCGATAAAAGTTAATTTAAAATCATATAGCTGATACCTCTCGACCCGACATTGCTTCGTTGCCAGCAAGCTTGTTCATCACCCCGACGAAGTTGTCTTGGTATCATGTGTGCATTTACCTGCTGCCAACGAGCTTGTTCAGTACTCTGATGGGTTTACACACACTTCCCACACATAAGTTCTTTCAACCCTCTTATGCCACTTTTAAATAATAATACAATTATAGATTTACTGATGAAAACAAGAGTGGGGTGATACTAGAGGTTAATTGCAATACAGGTGAACAATTGATCATTTTTTATTTTATTTTTTTATTTGCTTTCAAAACTGGAAGTTTTATCATGGTTTAGAGATTTTAGATTTCAGTTAAGAAATCATTTAGAGAATGGGGAAGCACTTAAAAGTGATCTTTTAAGAACAGGGACGATGTAAAAGTCTAAGGATAATCGTAATTCCCAAATATCTCGACACATTTAAGGGGTAATACTTTGACAAAGACCGTTTAGGATTTCATAGTACTCAATTGACTTACAAATCAATTATCTAAGTTGAACCTTAACATCATAAACTGTTTGAACTGTTTCAAATTGCTTTCAAAAACATAAGTCTTGAAATGAATGCTTCCTTCGACAATCGCTCTTTGATCAGAAATATAATTATTCAAAAAGAAAAACAAGAAGAAAGTTCAATCAAAGAAAGAAAAAAACAAACAAACAAACAAACAAACACACAACAAACTGAATCAGATTTTATTAATGGGATTCAAAATCAGAAGTATATCAAAACAAAAAAAATCGAAATAGCAAAAGCACACTTTCAGAAACAATTTTGGTCAAAGATGGATCTACTAGCATCCCACTGTAAAATAAAGGAAGAACTAAATCATATAAAATCTCACGTGCGAGCAATTTCTTTTCTTAAGATAGTGATGCATAAGATGTTACTTTGACCAAGAATTATTATTAAAAATAAAAGAGACTAAAAGAAAATAGAAAAATCCTTAATAAGATGAGTGCATCCCTACTCGTGGCACCTTGGGTCAGGGTTGAATTCGGGTGAATTGATAGTTCAAATTAACTTATCTCTTTACTTTCCATTTTAAAATTTCCATGATGATAATGCGTTTTTGAAAAGAATATTCAACGAAAAAGCAAAGAGAAAAGGATTAAAGTGGACTTCCCTCACAAAATTCATATTATGGTTCTCTTGGTGTACTCACTTGTGTTCATAACTGCATTATTACAAAAATAAACATTGAGAAATAAAACTAAAGGAAACCTACTCCTAAACCTACTCTAACTGTTAAACAAATCAAAATACTAAGTGAAGTCATGCTTCCAATGTAGCCATCAGAGTAACTCCAATCCTGCAAAGACAAAGAAATTTCCAATTAGTAAGATGGATTGAAGTGTTTAAGAAATAAAAATAAATACATCATACTTACGTTTACCTTTATGTTCTTCATTCAGAAACAAAGCAAGTATATCCTTAACATTCTATCAAACAATTTTAATATATGAACCCTCCAGCCAATACACAATTATGTCATGATACACATCACAAAAGCATGGACGAATGTGTAACGTACCGCCTCGTTACGACAACCATTCTAGTGATAGGTGCAATTTTTTTTTTTGAAAAGTGTGAGTGTGTATGAATAAGGAAGCAACAAGAAGAACATAAGCATATGACCATGACGCACGACACGTAACCACAAGCAGAAATGAAGATCACACGACAAGTAAAACTGACTACTACAAACGACTGACCTCCCACCTGTCCTACCCTGCAAGGTTAGGACCTCCAAGACACATAATCAACGCTCAAGCCCGGTTTCCCATCGTCTTTAACCATTTAAGGTCTCAGGGCTGGCGATTGTTCTGATGAACATGGAGGTGTCTACATCCCACCCGACACCACAGACCAAGCAACCAACTATCCACAATCAAGTGCAGCATAACTAAAGAAGAACAACATTGCGCCTCCTTCCGGAAGGCGCGTGACTAAAGGACTCTGACAGCTGCCAGGAGAAGTAGCTAAGGACTCGACAGAATGCCCAACTTCATAGAAATCCGGACTCAAGCGTTCCTCACTCCAGCCCAACTTCTGAGTAAATGATTGTCTGCCGGGAATCCCGGACGTTCACTCCGTTAGATTACGATCAACATCATGAGATTTCGTGCGCCACATTAGGAACCCTAACGACAAGATTTAAATAATACTAACATAAATGCGAGCCATGCATTTTAGCTCCCATTTTTCCAACTCGCTTAAAAAGTAAAGATATTACAATTCTATATCGCATTACAACTAGGAAGTTATAACAAATTTTCCATGACAATGGTATGCGTATTTCCTATCGCAATAAAAATGTCATCGTTTGTGAATATATTAGAAAGCCAACACCATTTTTAAGGCCATTGTTTAATTAACTAGAAGTAACCCTAGAGAGCGTCCATGAAATTTATAGCCTTTTATTTCTGTTCTGCACACATAACATATTCTATAAGTGTTGTCCATAACTAGAAGCATGGCGGTATAAGCAGTTTTTAGTGGCTTTGATTACAAGGTGACCTATGTTCGGTATGGAAATCTTAATATACTCAACTATTCCTAAGAGTCATAATAACTTAGAAGTAACACTAGAACTTCATGGGGGCAATGGCAGAAATGAAAATGCCGATATGTAATTCACATCTTTTATGACAATCCTTAAAATACTAAAGTTTTTAATTGTAAAGACCATCTTTAAATACCAAATTTAAGATACTGAAATTTCAAATATTAATAAGAAATTAATATTCTGCGGAAATTATGTCTAGAAATTTATCTGATTTGAAATGCACTTGAATTTAATTATTAAGTACTGAAATTTAAACATTAAAATGCAGAAATTTAAATATTAGCAAGAAATTTAAAATCTTGAAATTTTAATCACGAAATTTATTAAATTTAAAACAAAATTTTAAATTTAAAAGACATTCCTAGAATACTGAATTTTAAATATTAATAAAGACACTAATTCAATATAACCATTAAATTGTCAATGGCGGAGATAATCACCATAACTATAGGAACACTAGATTTGAGAATATCGACATACGTCTTTATGGTTGAACACAAAGATATAACATTTTAATATTAAAAGCAAAGCGGATCGCGTGATTAAAGTTCCTGAATTTCTCGATTGGTAGCGATTAATATATAAAGTGCAGGCGGGACGGCTTCAAGGATAGGTAGCGACAACCCAGATTTAACCTAATACGTTTACAGAGCCTACGATGGCAAACCCGGTAGAATTGGGGAATTTTATAATCAGAGTGGTAGAGCCGGTAAACTGGAATAATATCAAGTAATTTACGGTGATTAAATTTAAATGTAGATTTGACCACCAAGGCGGTATGCTTAGAAGCATTAAATCCGGGTGTGACACTTAGGTTACCCTATAACCACCACAAAACCTCAATGGCATTTACGGAGATACATGACGTTTGAGAATGATTTAGAAATTTGTGAAACACTTAAGCCGGGAATGACAGTAATAAGCGGAAGAGCCAGAGTCACCGCCCGGGATTAATGGCGTTAAAGGAGGACGAGGGAATTAATTGTTTATTCTCACCAGAGGCTACTATGTAAGCCAACAAGTTATCAAAACTTCATGTTACAAATTTGGGAACATGTCATGAGACTTTAAAATTAGACGCTCGATTTTAATGACCCTTTTATGTCCGAGTGGGCGTCCAACGCGAGGCGATTAACTCTTCTTTTAAAGTTAATGTCGAATTCATGAATATACATTAAGTGGGCGTAATTTTAATGGAAATTTTTTGTGTCAAAAAGGAGACAACCAAGACAAGACAATTGGACTCTTCTTTTAATGGACCGGATCTTGTGGAATAAGTAGACGAGTAAAATAATCTCCATATTCCATTCGAAGTAGTGATAAAAGATATCTCATACGAAGTGTAGCCAAATAAGATAATTAGCAGCCCCAGTGGAGACAAGTAAGATACTGCATTTACAGGTTCCAAATTGGGTTGATTAATGGTGGTACGTAATTAATAGGCAGAGGTTGTGCATCTTAAACGTGGGCTATGCGCACTTCAGGGGTTAAGCATTACGACTTCCAATAAAGTTAAAATCAATTTTATAACCACAGCCACGACTTCAATCATAGTTAGACATTTTTAATGGAAGTTTTATATCCGAAGGAGACCTGAGATCAGACAATTACACTGAGCGGAGCTGAGATCTATCTAATAAGGAATATGCAGATAAATAAATAATTTTTGCTCTCCGAGATGAGATGTAGAAGGATAAAATCAGCGAATAGAACAACAACCAAAAACGAGATTCCCAATTTCGTAGTGAGGATGGCTACCCTTGAATTCAAAGGCGTTTACAGCGGGTTTCCCATTTTTAAATTGATCGCGAGGAGAGCTAATTAAGAGAATTGACGGGGAGCAATGGTCGACCGCTCGGGGATTGCCGTAGCGGGGGGCAGCATGTCTCTCTCTGGTTTCGGTCAAGGAAAAATAAGGTCCAAGGTGGAGAGGTAAAAACATCAAACGCAGGAAGAGAATCATAGTAAAGCAGAGTTCAACGGCCCAAGTGGATTTCCAGGGAGTGAAATGAGTTTCATTAAAAGGCAGAGGGCAAATCAACACGGAAGGGTTACAACGACTCACACACGCTAGAACAAGATCCAACGATTTATAACACCAATTTATAACCTACCCGGAATTATTTGTAGTCATGTAATATCTGGTTACATAACACCGATTTATGACGCCCAATTATAGTTTCAATGGCGATTATTACCCTGGTCACCGTGGTTACGGTCGAGGGTGAATTTAAAGTGCTCGCAATGTTGTTTGGTACGAAACTTCAACTTCATCATTCTACATTTAATTTCACTACGGTCGGTGGGAGGAGATCACGACATCGGTATGCTTTTTTTTTTTTAAGCATTTGCCAACCGTTAAAGCCCATCTGGGTGCGCCAGCTTCCTCGTTGGCGACCGCTGACGCTTGCCTTGTCCTTGCTTCCAGAATTAAGCTCTACGCTGCGTCAGCTAGTGGAGCGGCTGCCGGTACCTCCATCAAGCTAGCAGAGGTACTCTTCTTCTATAGCCCGGGCGCAAAGGGGCCACACACAAGAACCGGAGAGAAAATGTGGCCTGAAACCGACTCAACGGGTGAGCTACCACTCAAAATCACGGCTGAGTTACACCCAACTCCACACGAAAATCCGTCAACCACTGGTGCTGAAATGGCGTGATATTGCGACTCGGTCATCCCTCTCTTCATCTTGCTGCGCAGCCAAAATGGGACTCCCTCTCTTGATTAGTAATTAATTAATTTTACATGACAATTCCCCTTGAACGATCTGGTGGTCGGTGGCAACTCATCCTTATGATTCTCCAAAATTAATTTCTGGTTATTAATTAAAATCGAATTTCCCTCACCCAACATCTCTCGTAATCTCCTGGGTTCCTGGGTCCCTCCGCTGCTTTTTATTTTCTTTCCCTAAATGGGGTTTCTGAAATTAGTAAGTTCTTAAATGAAGATTCTTTTAAGCTTTTTCCCCCAAAGTCTCCCACTTTCCCATTTTTATGAGGGTTTCCTTTAATTCTGGTTTCCTTATTTTCATTTTATATTATTTATTCATCTTTTTCCTCTTTATTTTCTCTTCCCACTTTATTTATTATTATTATAATAAAAAAAAAAAAAATTTTTGTTAAACCCTCAAGTGATAAAATTCTTAGATTCTTTTTAATAGAGACCACATTTTTTATTTTATGGATTATTTATTTATTTATTTAAATCCTTGTTTTTAATACTCCCCTCCCTTAAATTAATTTCCCTTTTTGGTCTTTATAAATTTAAGTACCATGTATTTTACTTAATTTACTTTATCATTCTTTTACCCTCATTGCTTCTTTTTTTTTTTTTTTTTTTTTTGAAATTCTTTTGTCGGCTCCTAGGGGATGTTGGTTTTGTGCCCTAGGTTTATTTTTGGAGGATCTTTCTTAGGGCCAAAATAAGTCTATTTTAGGGATGTTTATTCCTGGGATTACGTTTGAACGGGGAGACAATTTAATTAGGGCCGGTTTGTAAAAATTTATCAGTTGCTAAGGTCTCACGGTCGACTGGGTTGTCTCAATATCATTCTCATGCGGCGTGCCCTTCAGGAGGCACCACACACTCCAAGGGTGCCACTCAGCCTCGATAAGCCTACATTCGGCGCTGACGTGCCGCCGGGGCCTTTCCACCGCGTGCTCAAAGTGCCACTCATTGCAGTTGTGGATTGGTAGACTCCTAAAATTACAGGTCAACACTCCGCCCGGTGAATCTTGTGGGAGACTAAGAACTCTAAGGAATAATTCCCCCGCATTATTGCACGCCCTTTAGAATCAACGTGAGCGAATGTCGCAGTCTACCCCCAAGACATCGTGGGTCTTCTTGAACAAGATAATCATTAAACTATAGTTCGAACCACAACAGTAGTGCTAGTAGGATGTGGCAAGGATACTATCCACACCTCTCCCTCAAACTCTCACGGATCACCGTGTGGCCCCTTTACCCATATGTGAGCACGGTTGGCAAGCTATCGTCAAGCTGCATCATCAACAATCATGTAAATAGCATATCCCTTACTTAATCAATAGTACATCATCAAAATGAAAGAAATATCAAACTCATAAATGAAACAGCGCTCAAATACCCCCTCTGACTCGATGGGGTCAAAGGGGAGTTCGCCGACTCTCTCGACATCTCAGTCGACACCACCGCACCTCAAAGCTGAGTCGGCGCATCTACACCAAGGTAGTAAAACATCGTCATATAACTCAATGCATCATAATGAAAAGTTTTATCATATAAATCCGGATCACTTGCGAGCAAGTGTCCTCAAAGAATAAGTTAGGTAAGTCTTTGCTTGAGGCCGGGATGTACATACACCCCTCTTGGTCTAAACTTAAATCACGAAGTTTCGATTATAAATACTGAAACAAAGTACCATAAAAGATATAAATGCCCGCGATTATCGCGGTCTAACTAATGAAACAAAAATGGAAGCTATTTTGCGCGTATCCTTATCGTCCTCCAGTGCGTCGAGTCTGATTCTCGCTGCATCCCCTTTGGACCTTGACACAGTCTACCGATCGACGTCGTGGCAATGGAGGCAGCGATGATCTAGAATGCCCGGACCGGCTCGGTAGTGAAACCTCCTCGTCCAGAACACTGCCGGAACTCATGTCAATCCGCGCGTCGCGTGGGGTCGCTAACATAATGTCTCAAAGCGGATACATGAAAAACATGTTTGCCTCAAAGGAATCCGGGCAAGGCTAGTCGATAGGCCAGCGGCCCCTTTCTCTCCACAATCTGAAGGGTCCCATGAACCTAGAGGAGAGATTTTAGCTCCCTTTTTAAACTTGATTGAACTCTTATGCGGTTTTACCTTCAAAACGACTTGATCGCCGACCCTGCGTAACTTCTGATTACCACCACCGTTTCGATCTTGGCGTCGACCTTAACTCTTCACAATAGATCCTGCGCTTCCTTTATCCTCCCCGTCTTATGGTTTTGCATTTATACCCATCTTGGATGCATTACGGTCCCACCGGATATCCTCAATAGATCCCAACTCAAGAGGAAAGCCGAACCACGGTTGTATAGAAAACTCAAAGGCACCATCACCAATGGTGCTCTGCGATGCTTGTTGACGAACTCTACCGGTAAGAATTCCTCAAGCGTTTTGTTGGTCCATTCGCTGTGCATGGCGTATCTTCAAAGGTTTGATTAGATGCGTTACGTACGTCGAGTCAGGTCTGGTGATCTGGCGATTTACTTCAGTTAAGTTGGGGACACAAGGCCTCTTGGAAACTTCGTCCAAATGAATTAAAGGCCGATCCTTGATGGGAGATGATCTTCTTAGGCACGTCATGCAACCTCACAATCTCTTGATGGAAACTCTAGCTATGTCGGGGCGATCGCATTATTCGTGCGCGGAATAAAATTAGGCACTCTTGGTCGGAAGTGTCTACTACTACAAAAATCGAGTGCGTGTCTCGAAAGGTAAGTGGAGTGGCAATCCAGCAATAAAATCCATTCGAAATGACTTCCCATTTCGATTAGAATAACGTAATGGTTTGTAACAATCACGCGGTGTCTATGTTCCGACCTTTACTTGGCATTTTCGAGACATCTAGCCACAAAGTTGACTATGTCTTCCTTCATTATTTTCCAAAAGATTAAGGGTTTAAGATCTACCCTCTTTTTCGTTTCTCCCGGGTGAGCCATGTAAAGCGCTCTATGAGCCTCGCTCAGGAACAACATCCTCAATTAAATTAAGTTTGGCGGTCGCGTAAATCCGACCTCTAAGTCTCAATAAACCATCGTCGTCAAGGTAAATCCCTCAAATCATTGGTACCATCATAGTGTTTTGTCCAAAAATCCCTCGACTTCTTTGTACCCGGGGTCGTGATCCGCGGCGTAAGTGAGGAATCCTTCTCCATTAGATTAGAATACGAAGAATAACCTGAGATCACGGTGGCCTCGGGCTCGGCATACGCCCACGCGGTTCAACTGTTCCCTTTATGTAAAGTAATCTCAAGGTGCATTCGCTAAACCGAATTCAGATAGCGGGTTGTCCGGCGTTTAGGTACTGGCGTGAAAATGTGTTGTAATCCGCAATGATGGGTTTTAATTCCGATTACCGTCCAACAAGGTGGTGTCTCCATACCTTTAAGGCACAAACAATGGCTAATAACTCCAAGTCATCGTCGGCGTGGTTTCTCCTCATACCTTCTGGGTTTCTACCGAAATGTAAGCTATCGCTTTCATGCGGTGCTTGCATCAACAAGACTCCACCTAAACCTTCCTTGGATCGATTCAGTGCTGCATACCAAGAAGTCTGTATCCATGTCGGGGACCTTTAGTATTGGTGTTGTTTTTAACAACTCCTTAAGCCTTCGAAGTGCCTCCGTGCATTTCTCTGTCAAACAAACTTCTTGTTTTCTTAACGCAATTCGTGTCCGGACCGTATCTTGAAAATCGCCCGATGACAAACCGTTTGTAGTATCCTGCTAAACCCATGTGCGCCTTACGGCGTTAGATTTGAAACCGAGGGCCATTCCATAATAGCCTCAACCTTGAACGGATCCGCGTGATACCTTAGCGGAGATGGCCCATGTCTAGTAGTGAATCTAGATTGATAAAAGGCATTTGAATGACTTCCATATAATTTTGTTCTCTGGCAAACGAAGTACCAGCACAGGTGCCGTCATGCTCCTCGATGGAGTAGAGTAGATCGAGAATATCGTCGATGATGAATACTTGGAGCCCGAACTTGTCCAAAAAGTACAAACGGAACACCCCATTCATCAAACTCACCGGAATACCCACAGGAGGCGTTTAATGGGTCCAAATGGTAGAACAGTAAACTCGTAATGTCAAATCTCGTCTTAAAAGCGGTCTTAGGGATAACTTCTTCCTCTTGATCCTCAGCGGTGATACCACGATGCCAAATCGATCTTAAGGAGAACAAATTAGCACCCTTCATTTGATCAAGCGGATAAATTAATTCTTTGTAAGGGATATCGATTCTTGATGGTAGCCTTGTTTAGTTGATGGTAGTCAATGAAAAGTCTCAACGTTCCATCTTTATTCTTGATAAAAAGGACTGGGGTACCCTAAGATGATACACTTGGACATAAATGTCCGAAATATAATAAATCCTTCAATTGCATTTTAACTCTTGCAACTCCGAGTGCGACATCCGATAAAGGCGTTCGCTATCGGGTTTGATCAGTTAGTCTATAGTAAACTCCAATTCTCTTTCTAGTGGCATCCCAGGTAACTCCTCCTGAAATACGTCTGTAAAATCTCTCACCACTGGTAGGTTTTCTAGACCTTTTGCTATTCCCTTTTCGTTTAGCGTGAGGGTCGCATAAAGTTTTCACCCCTTTTGCATACTCTTCCGTAACTGTAATTAAGAGACGAACCTCAGGGATATCCCCTGGTTTCGTTTTACTATCACACGTCTCTGTCCTTAGTTATCTACCAAGCTCAACCATTTTTTTTCTTACAATTGAGTATTGCCTCATGCGAATTCCAACCAATCCATACCGATCCTAGGGTCATAAGATCCTAAGATGCGTAGCACGTGGATTGACCTGGTGGCAAACTCACCGGGTTAAGTTAATGGCGGTAACCTTTCCACCGAATATATACGTTTGGCTCCGGCCATCTCTGACTAAACATGTCTTGTTTGGCTTCCTTTACCTTAATCCTTTTTCGGTAAACGAAATAAAACTCGGTAGCTCTGGGTCTATCAAAACACTAAAGATCTGGTCAGCGATAGTACCTGTTGTCTCGACCGGTAGGCTGGTGCTCTGCGGGTAGTTATTCAAATTTGCATGTATCTTATGGGTCTTGCCCATATCTCCCGCGGTAGCTGGTCGGCTGATCGAGGGCGGCTCTGGCCCTCTCCATGGGACAATCGCGCTAGTAGTGTGCCTCCCCACACATCCAACCTGCTTCGCCCGGCCCGGTAGTCCACGGTGCGGTAGAAGATGGCCATGCGATACCGAAACCACAGTCACGTTATTTGAGCAGTGCGGCTATTCTTTAGCGGTGACGGCTAGCTGTTCTTCTTCAGCGTGGTCCCCTCGGTAAGGTGTCGACTGGCGGAAGGTGGTCGTTGGCGTGAGTGAGCGTGGATCCCCTACGGATACCGATATCCGTCGATGCGTCACCGGCGGCATGCTGGCACAGCTGCGGCGTGCGAATGAACCACGCCTACTTGGGTCACCATTTGAGTCACGGGTGGACCCCAGCGACGAAACTCCTCTACCAGCTATGAGGGGCCTTTTTGGGCCAGTCGTGCAAGGTTTGAGCGTGAATCCTTACCTTTGCGGTAGAAACAGGTTAAAGATGAAACAAACTGTTACCTTGAGCTACCGGTGTTCCGTCACCGGAGCATACCGAAGCGGCTCCATAAAGCGTGCCACCATTACCGGGCAGCGCATGCGACCTCCACAGTAAATTAGCGTTGAACTCATTGGTGGCTCAATGAATTCCTGAAGATATCTCTCACCGAACTGGATTTCGAGCGGTTCCATGACCGTCTTCAAGCGGCCATGTTTAGCTGGCGGCGGGGCGTCTTCCCGCCATAGAAATGCGGCTCCCCTTTGCGTGGAAGGCCGCCATGCGGACCTTCATGTTGGTATGGCCGTCGCGACACATCGCCTCCTTCTACAACCATGCCTCTGTGGCTGCGCCGTCCGGGGCACTGAATAACTCGGGAAATTTCACCTTCGAGTTCGCGGTGAATACTGCAAGTAACGGACGGTGCGCACGGCGTAACCTCAAGGGGTGCCGGCACCCTAGCCTCATCTCTATACAAACAAATGATCAGTGCCTCAAACATGCGCTGGAAGGATCTCATCATCCCACAACGCCGGCCAACTGCCCGTTGCTCACGATGTCCAAGGACTGCTCACCTCCACGAGGGTTAGACCCACCAGTGATGAATCTTTCCATTTGGGCGCGCCTCCTCCCTTAGCATCCCGTCGTCTGCCTCCATGGCGTCCTCTAACCATGATGACCTGCACCACGGAAAACAACTCAATCAGCAACGGAATAATCAATACCATCATGTCGGCCGGAATCAGTAGTGAATCCCAAGTCGCGGAGCGAACCTTCACGATACCATATGTAACGTCGCCTCCATTACGACCCAACCATTCTGGTAGTAGGTGCAATTTTTTTGAAAGAAGTGTGAGTCGCATTATGAATAAAGAGTAACAAGAAGAACGCAATCATATGACCATGGCCTTACGACCGCGTAACCACAAGAAATGAAGATCACCCGACAAGTAAAGCTACCACAAGCGGTGACCTCGCTGTCCTACCACGCAAAGTGGGACCTCCAAGACATACATAATCAGCGCTCAAGCCGGTTTCCCCGCCGTCTTTAACCATTTACCCAAGGTCGGTTGTTGATGAACATGGAGTGTCTACATCCACCCGACACCCGCAGACCAAGCAACCAACTATCCGCAATCAAGTGCGGCATAACTAAAGGAAGAAGGCAACATTCGCCTCCTTAGGAGAAGCGTGACTAAAACCGACAGCGAATACTTGACTACATAAAACCGGACTCAGCGATTTCTCATTCAACTAACTCGGAGTAAATGATTTCGCATAATTTCAGGACGTTCCATCCGGTGGGTATGATCAACATCATGAGATTTCATTAACGCCACATTAGGAACCCTAACATTTCATTTCTAAATTCCAATAATACTAACATAAATGGAAACCATGCATTTAACTCCCATTTTCCAACTTCGGCTTAAAAGGTAAAGATGTTACAATTCTATATCGCATTACAACTAGGAAGTTATAACAAATTTTCCATGACAATGGTATGCGTATTTCCTATCGCAATAAAAAATGTCATCGTTTGTGAATATATCAGAAAGCCAACACCATTTTTAAGGCCATTGTTTAATTAACTAGAAGTAACCCTAGAACGTCATAAATTTATATGGCAACCTTATCTACTAAACCTTAACATATTCATAGGTGTTATCATAACTAGAAGCATCACTTAGAACATCATAGTTTTTAGTGGCAACTTTGAATTACTAAAATTTAACCTATTCAAATTGTAAATGGCAATCTTAATATACTCAACTATTCCTAAGAGTCATCATAACTTTAGAAGTAACACTAGAACTTCATAGGGCAATGGCAATCTGAAAATACTAAATCTATCATGTTCACATCTTTACTGACAATCCTTAAAATACTAAAGTTTTTAATTGTAAAGACCATCTTTAAATACCAAAATTTAAGATACTGAATTTCAAATATTAATAAAGAAATTAATATTAGGATAATTGTATCTAGAAATTTATCTTGAAATTTAAAATCTTGCAATTTTAATTGATTATTAAAAAATCACGGGGAATTTTAAACATTAAAATACTGAAATTTAAATATTAATAAAGAAATTTAAAATCACCGGAATTTTATCTTTGAAATTTAATCTTGAAATTTAAAATAGCGGGAATTTTTAAATTTAAAAGACATTCCTAGAATACTGAATTTTAAATATTAATAAAGAGACATTAAATCACTATTAATGGGACATAACTCCGGATATCCTTAAATCCTGCCTTAACTATAGGAACACTAGATTTGAGAGAATCGATATACGTCCTATAAGGATGGCATTCTAAAGATATAACATTTTAATAATGCTAAAAAAAGCAAGAACGGATCTGCCAGCAATTAAAGTTCCTAATTTCTCCAATTGGTAACGATTAATATAAGGGTCTGCGTAAGGACCAGATTCAAGGATAGGTAACGACAACCTTGGGAATTTAACCTAATACGTTTACACGACACACAGTAACCGACAGTAAATTCGGGAATTATACAATCAAGTGGCCGACAGTAACTCAGGAATGTGTATCGCCCTAAATTCTGGACTGATTAAATTTAAGTAACCGTTTGACCAACAAGGCGGTATTATAGCAAAGTAGCATTAATCGAGGGTAGCGACCTTGGGTTTACCTATTTTCAACCTAAAACCCTCGATGGCATTTTACCCGAATACATGGCCACGTTTTGGTGGGGTGTTAAATTTGGCGAGAAACACTTATAGCGGGAATGACAATGAAAATAGCGGAAAATACAGTCCGTAGGGATTAATGGCGTTAAGGAGGAGACGGGGTAGTGTTAAATACTCTACTTAGAAGCTACTATAATAAACCAACAAGTTATCCAAAACTTCATCAACACACCACAAATTGGGAAGCATGTCTATCGAGACATTAAAATTAGACTGTCGATTTAATGACCCTTTTATGTCCAAGTGGAGGCGATCCAACGCAGACGATTAACTCTTCTTTTAAAGCAGTTAATCTGAATTCTCGCGGAAGCCTTCTGGTAAAGTTAGACATCAATTTTAATGGAAATTTTTTTTTGTCAGAAAGGAGACAACCAGGACAAGACAATTAACTCTTCTTTTAAAGGTCCGAATCTTGTGGAATAAGTAGACAATAAAATAATCTTCGTATTCCATTCGAAGTAGTGATAAAAGATATCTCATACGAAGTGTAGACAAAATAAGATAATTAGCAGTCCCAGTGGAGACAAGTAAGATACTGCATTTACAGGTTCCAAATTGGGTTGATTAATGGTGGTACGTAATTAATAGGCAGAGGTTGTGCATCTTAAACGTGGGCTATGAGCACTTCAGGGGTTAAGCATTACGACTTCCAATAATGTTAAAAATCAATTTTATAACCACAGCCACGACTTCAATCATAGTTAGACATTTTTAATGGAAGTTTTATATCCAAATGGAGACCTGAGATAAGACAATTACACTGAGCGAAGCTGAGAGATATCTAATAAGGAATATGCAGATAAATAAAAAAAATGTTTGCTCTCCGAGATGAGATGTAGAAGGATAAAATCAGCGAATAGAACAACAACCAAAAACGAGATTCCCAGGAGTACAACAGTGAGATGGCTACCCCACGAATTCAAAGACGTTGCAACCGTTCCCATTTAGAATTTATGCAGGAGAAACTAATTAAGAAGAAAAGCGGAGTCCGACAGGAGAAATCAGAGTCAACACGCTCAGGATTTAGCGCAGAAGAGGGCAGCATGTCTCTCTCTAGTTTCAGTCAAGGAAAAACAGGGTCCAAGGCGGAGAGGTAAAAGCTTCAGCGGGAAAGAACATGACGATGCGAGGACTAGAGGCCAAAGTAGATCTCCGGTGAGAAATGAGTTTCATTTAAAGGCGGAGGGCAAATCAACCTTAAAGGACCTGGCGACTCCTGCCTTGAGGAGCAGATCAACGTTTATAACAATTTATAACACGAAATTATTATAGTCATGTAATATACAGATTTATAACACCAATTTATGACACCAGAATTATAGTTTCAATGATGATTATTACCACAGTCCTTATCAACAATCGCTGTACAGTCCAGGGAGCTAATTAAAAGTATAACAACAGTAATTAAGAGCACACTATCCCGCTTCATTATTCTAAATTCGCACAGCCCTAAATTACGGCAGCTTAAATTCACACAGTCAAAGGAGGAGATTTACAGCATCATTATCATCCATTTGTCAAACATAAAATTTCATTCTACATAACCAATTAAACCATACCATTGCCTTCCGCCTTCCTCGGTCGACGACCCGCGCTGCTTGCCTTGTCCCTTGCTTAGAGTCATCACCTTTCGCCAATGGAGTGGAGCAGCTCCATAGGTACCTCCAGTAGAAAGCAGCGAAGTACTCTTCTTCTATACCGGCCCAGGAGCCGCCAAGGGGCCGCACAGAACAGTAAGCTAGCGCCTCCATTTCGCCCTCAGCGGCTGAGCTACCACTCAAAATCGACTGAGTTACACCCAACTCCACCTGAAAATCCATTGACCACAATTTTGGCGGTAAATAGCGATTACGCTCTCCGATCATCCACCTCTCTTCAGAGCTTACACTTTCTTTATGGCCCAAAGAAATGAGACTCCCCTCCCTCTTGATTGGTAATTAATTAATTTTAAATGAAATTCCCATGAGCGATCTCAGGTAGATCGAAATTAAGCTCATCCTAAAGATTCTCAATAATTAATTTTACGGTTGTGTTAAATCTAATTTCCCTCCGCTAACGTCTCTCCTTAAATCTCTCCTAGGGTTCCTAGATTCCCTCCAGCTTTTATTTACTTTCCTAAATGGGGTTTAAAGAGTAAGTAAGTACTTAAAAGAAGATTCTTTTTTAGCTTTTTCCCCAAAGAGTCTCCTACTTTCCCATTTTATAAGTTTCCTTAAATTCTAGTTTCCTTATTTTTTTCATTTTATAAATGTTTATTCATCTTTTTTTCCTCTTTTATTTTCTCTTTTACTTTTATTTATTATTATTATAATAAACATTTTATTAAGCCTCAGAAGTGATAAATTCTCTTAGATTCTTTTTAATAGAGACCACATTTTTATTTTATGGATTATTTATTTATTTATTTAATCCTTGTTTTAATACTCCCCTCGCCGAATTCGTTTACCTTTCTTGGTCTCCTTTATAAATTGAGTACCATGTATTTTACTTAAATTTACCCCATCATTCTTTTACCCTCATTTGCTTCTTTTTTTTTTTTTTTGAGTGCTTTAATCAGCTCCTAGGGGATGTTAGTTTTTGCCTAGGTTTTATTTTGGAGGATCTTTCTTAGGGCCAAATAAGTCTATTTTAAGGATGTTTTATTCTAGGTTGATTTGAGCAGGGAGACAATTTAATTAGGTAAGGCGGTTGTAAAAATTTATCAGGTGCTAAGGTCTCACGATCAACTAGAACAATATCATTCTCATCGTGATGCCCTTCTTGGCCCTTTTAAAGTGCTCAAAGGGTGCCATAGCCTGTCATACTCGGTCATGGCGGCGCCCGCCGGGGCCTTTTCCACGTGCTCCAAAGGGTGCCACTTTCGGCTGGCGGTTGGATTGATGAACTCTAAAACCCACAAGGTGTCCTTTCAGCCCGGTGAATCTTGGGGAGACTAAAGGGCTCTAAGAATAAGACTGCGCCTTATTAGCAGCGCTATAGAATCATCGTGGCGGCTGTCATGTTGATCTGCCCTCCCGGCATGGTGGATCCCCTCGAACTAGGTAATAATTAACCTACTATTCCGGCCATGGTGGGAGTTTTAGTAGGTTGTGGCAGGTTTGCTATCCACACCTCTCCCTCAAAGCTTCTGCGGATCTGATGGTATTGCCTCCATATGTAGGCACAGTTGTGACTATCGTCGACTGCATGTCAGATCATGTCGGCAACATATCATATAATCAATAGTACATCATCAAAATGAAACAATATCATCGCAAACGAAACAACTCAAAATGCCTCCGATAAATTAAAGATCGAGGGGGTTCCGCCGTCTCGGCATCCTCAGTCGACACCACAGCACCTCGAAGGTCGTGACTTTTGTCTACACCAAGGTGAAGTAAAACATCTGTCATATAACTCAATGCATCATAGTAGAAAAAAAAGTTTTATCATATAAATCCGGATCACTTGAGAGCAAGTATCCTCAAAATAAGAAGTTAGGTAAGTCGCGGGCCGGGATGTTGCAGAATGTAACTAGATTGAAAACTTGCCAAAGGTGGCAGGACGACCTGATAGAAAAGGATTAAAGTGGACTTCCCTCACAAAATTCATATTATGGTTCTCTTGGTGTACTCACTTGTGTTCATAACTGCATTATTACAAAAAGAAACATTGAGAAATAAAACTAAAAGAAACCTACTCCTAAACCTACTCTAATTGCTAAACAAATCAAAATACTAAGTGAATTTATGCTTTCAATGTAGCCATCGGAGTAAATCCAATCCTACAAAGACAAAGAAATTTCCAATTAGTAAGATGGATTGAAGTGTTTCAGAAATAAAAATAAATACATCATACTTACCTTTACCTTTATGTTCTTCATTCAGAAACAAAGTAAGTATATCCTTACCATTCTATCAAAAAATTTTAATATATGAACCCTCCAGCCAATATGCAATTATGTCATGATACAGATCACAAAAGCATGGATGAATGTAACTAGATTCAAAAAACTTGCCAAAATTATGGGGAACTGACATAATCATTGGCCAAGATGAAAATTCCCCATTCTCTTGACAATTCTCCACCTGTTCACGAATTTCTTCGCATGAAGGATATGCAAAAAAAACGTCATGCTTACCCCCTAGATTTTCAATAAGAAACAAAGTAAGCATGACTTTACCATTACTCTGAAGATTTTTTAGATATTAATTATGAAGCCAATATTCAATCCTATCATGAAACTCATAATCCAAATTATCACTTTGATGAGTTAGATCTACAATTGATAAACACATTGTATGGGGATTCATTATAGAAATCATATTGTTGGTTTGAGCATTCCTTTTCATGAGATGAATTGGTTCTAAATGTGCAGTAGAATCATGAGAGTTTAATCTAATCAATGAATGAATATGAAGTATGGAGTCTTCGATCTCCATAATAAATGCATTGTCTTTTTCAAAAATAAATTGTGTATAATCATCTTGCGACATATCTTTTTCCTGTGCGAGTGATGAAAGTGACCCAACTTCATAAATGTTATGTTTGAAATTAATTTCACCAAATATTGACATATCGAAAATATTGGATTGTGATGGAAAAGAGTATGATACCGTGGATAAAATACCATGGACACCATAATCTAAAAAGATCAGGATATAAAGAGTAAAATGAATTAGAAAAGAGCACGTGAAAAGATTGTCTTAAGCTGTGATAATTAACAGTGGTATTCTCAAGACATTCATCTTCACTTGCCTTAATACTTTCACTCTCTTTTGGTGATAAATCCTTCAACATAATACGATCATCTAAATTTTCCTCCTGTATGATAGACAACTCAAAACTTTCATGACAAACATCTAATCTTTCATGTGGATAAGGTATGATTTGTGGATGAAGGTTTAAGGTTTCTTCTTCCAATTGTAGATCTATATCTCTAATCTGTTTCATTGGAATGTTAGAACGCTTAAGATCATTTTCATCACCTAAGTTTTCTTGAATAATTCAATCTAAGTACTGATTAGATAAAGAGTTAGAAAAATATGGACATATACCTAGACCCACAATAAAATCTCCTTCCATGATAGTTGAGGATTGAAGATGCAAGGGTTCATAAGAAAAAACAATTTGATTGTCAGTGAGAACATTTTCAATAGATTCTACTTCCCTTGCTTTTTCAATGTTTTCTAATGGATTCCTCTCATCTTGCAAACAAAATTCATCTTGCAATTGGGTGTCAGGATTTGTAATTGATTCATCATTCACGATTGAATATGACTGGATGAGAGGGGCACAAGAATCACAGAGGAGATTTAGTACAAATGACATTTCATTAAGATTTAATTTACATAGAACATGATGGATTCTTATTGAAAATCCTTCTGAAGATGAATCATCATTGATTAGTAGAGCCTGAAATTCTTCACATACTCGATTGTAATCATAGATTTCAAAAACATCTAAAAATTCCTCTACAAATTGAAACCAATCAATAATATGATATGTTGGAAAAGACTGAAACCAATTTTTAATCCGACCCCTGAAAGTAAAAGCAAACAATCTGCATAAAACATTTAAATCAGAAAAATCATGCTTGATGCATTTACACCAAAAATTGTTAAGATGGTCTTTTGTAGATACAATCCCCCCACCATCAAAGGCGAGTTTAGACAAGAGAGAGTCTGTCTTGTTGGGAATATCAGGTAATGAGAAGTGGAAAGCATGTTCCAACACAATGATTCGGGGAGCCATGGGAAATTAAATAAATTCGAAACAAAGACTCCTACAAGGCCATCTTGTCAGCCTGGCCCTCTTTCTAGCCATTTGTTGACGTGTGTAAGTGGCACACCATCAACTGGAAGGATATATCTGGACAGAGGTTGTCTAATTAACCTAAGACATTTGGTATGATCTAACCTGACGGGTTTAATGGCTCCGTTAGCCAACTAGGGTCCTAAAACAATGAAAGGAAATAAACTATGTTAGCACTTGATAAATTTCCTAGAGGTTGAAAAAGAAGAAATCTATAAAGGTAACCTTAACCAACCACTTTTAAAGCTGGGATCTAGCCCTTCCAGCTTCAGAGAGGGATCTCTCTATAAGATTTAGCTTTGTTTTAATGTCAGATATTAGGCTAGGTATAAAGACTGTTGGTTTTGTTGTAAAAGAGTTTTTGAGAGTGGTTGAGACAATCTACACATCCATTGGGCTATGGGGTCTGTGTTTTAATCAAATCTGAGAAATAACCAGAAACGCCAAAGAAGATTTTCACAGGGCGAGGTAATATATCCACTGGATCCTTTAGTAATTAAAATGATGGAAGGAAGAACAGACGAGGAAAATAACTCCAATTAACAAGCAGTTAAGAATTTCTTAATTGAAGGTATTAGAAGATAAACATTTAAATCTTTAGAATCGGAAACATGGTATCAAAGATAAATCCTGCAACATAACGCTATTCATAAAGATTAGATTCAGAAAACAAAATGAATACAGAGAAAGAAAATGTTTAACTTAGAAAATCACATCACCAGTGAACATACGCAAGAATCCTGTAAAATGCCCCTTCTTTATTAATGGTGAATCTCTTAAAAAATGATACAGTTTGATAGCAACAGGGTGTGCGAATCAACAACCCTCAATACTTCTTAAAATGAAGTATTTATAATACAAAATACAAACGTTCCTGTCATAACTGATCAGGACGTGCTCCTACTATTTTTAGACTAACTAACTTAACTAATCAAAACTGTTATGATGACTCAATACAACTGTATGCCAAATTTCTGGGGTAGGCCATTGGCGAGGTGCCTCCGCAACCTCTTCTGACAGGACAGGTGACTAGATGTGACAGCTCATCTGCTAGTCTAGTAGATCGCACAGTTCTTCCCATCTGATATGACCTGGCACTGTGACTTTCAACAATCTCCTATATACTTCATCCATGTCCGTGTACTTAGCGAATGTAGTCTTGATGACGAAGATGTGCTTAATCTCATGCTGGATACTGATATCCAACTGCAAGGCATCCATGAATGCTTTTCCTGTGATGCTTCCCTATATACCTGCAAACTTAGAACTGTCCTTAGACACTTCAGTCAGCCTTTTCTTATAATCAGGAAGTGTCATTAATTTGTCATTGATGACCTTCATACCAGGCAGGCCCTTCCTTTGCAAAGCATCTATCTTGTGGAAAAACTTCTGCACTCCTTGATCCATGACTTGGATCTTTTCCTCAAGCTGAAGCATGAGACTTCTTTTGGTTAGGACTCTTTTGACTTCAAGTATAGTTTCTGTCCTGTCCTCAATCTTTAATTCTTCAAGTTCCTCCCGGGTCTTGGAATTCAAGAACCTTATGATTTCATTGGCTTGTGCTGGCATGTCTCCCAACTCCGCTCTGATTTTCTCCACAACCTGTTTGCTCCTCTCGAGCAACTCATTTTTTTCAAACATGATTTGAACCATTGGCCGGATTTCATTTATGGACTTGGAAATATCATTCCACACGATCTCTTTGACCTCAGCCAAAGTTTTTCCTGCCATTGTCTGTTTCTGGAGCTACTGTAACTCCTTCCTGATTTGCTCATTTACCTGTTTCTCCTTGGATAGACTTGTCTGGAAAGAAATCTTTAGCTCTTGGAGGTTTTCCACTTCTTTCTTAAGCCTGCTAATTTTGGACTCTTGTAGGTTCATCCTCTCCATGGACTTGGCAAGGTCTGTTGCTCCTTCTGGTAGGGGTACTGTTGCTGCAGATGGAATGACTGTCACTGTTGTTGTGCTCAACCCTACAATTGGGATAGCACTCAATGGAATGATTTCCATTGGCTTTGCATGCTCTTTATCCTTGAGCAGTCTCTCCATCTCTGCCTCCATCTCCTTTAACTGAGAATTCTGCTCCAGGAGTAATTTCAGCATCTCATCCTTTTCACCTTCCTTTTCAGCTATTTCCTTTGCCTGTGGGTCCTCTGTTGGAGGGAACTTTAGCTGTTTTCTCAATGAGGCGATGTCAGCATTTTTCTTTCTAATCATCTCTTCGGCAGCCTTGACATTCGCAGGGTCGTAACCGATCTTGAGGACCAACTCCTCCAACGTATTTATCCTGTTGTCTTTTGCGAAAGAAGATAATTTTTCTAACTTAAGTTGGGTCTGGGCATTGTTCAAAGCTATCCGAAACTTTGTTGCAGAAGTTGAAGCGTGGGCCAAAGTGTGGAAAATCATCTCCCCCATTTGCTTGTGCACATCCATCTGATCTGCTGGATGCACATCCTTTGCTTGAAACTCAAACGTGGCCCTCTTGTAATCATATATCACCTTGGGATCAGGCACTTGTGCTTGGAGGAATGTCGTATGCATCCTTCCCTTCTCTGTATCAAATGTCGAAACAAGTCTATGCTGGGCTGTGGATGACTGCTTCTGGAACTGCGCATAAGTGCTGCTGGTGAGCGTCTGGTTCTTCTTCTTGATCAAGTCATATTTTTCAAAAATGCCCAACTTGGGCCCAGTCTTGCTTGGCGGAGTATCCAAGGGAGAATCTGTGGATTTTAATGCTTTTGTTACTTCCTTAAGCTGGCTAGAGCCGAAAGGAAAAGTGAATTGCTTGGCCCCTGTGATGGTTATTGTGGTAGTCACTGTGGTAGCTTCTGCTGTTGTGCCGGGCGTTGAAACTGTCTTCAGCTTCTTGGAGTGAATTTGAAATTCCTCTGATGACACCTCTGTTACAGGAGGAGATGACTCATGTCGGGGCCTCTTCTCCTTGAGGACTTGAGGTGTGGTGGCGGGTAGTGCACTGGTTGAGGGCACCTGCTGTTCCAAGTCCAGCAAAGTGTCAGGCAGCCATACTGTCTGATTCACAAATTTCTCGATCTCTGGCTTGGGCTCGTGAGTATATGGGGCATTTTTGTTTTTCACCCTCATATCTGAAATGATCCCGTGTGGATCATAGTGCCAGATGAAACTCGTAGAGAATTTCATCTCCTTCAAAATTCAATCTGCTTCTTCCCCTGCACCTCAGTTATTGCAGATGAAAGGACCAATTTGTCCCTTGATTCTCAATTGTTTCTTTTTCTTAAGGGAAACAAAATGAATATCATCAGAATTCATAATCTGCCTTATATATTCTAATGCAAAAATCCTTACCGGTACATATCGAGGTAGTTTATAAGGCGCCAATTCGCATCCAAAGACTCTGATTTCTATGTGATTATGGCATAAATACCAGTCTCATGTCTGAACGTTGTCTGAGAGATGCAGGATCCTCTGGACTTCATCATTTATTCGCGGCTCAGGCATGCCACGCAACATACTCACCACAGGGTGGTAAAACTGGTCAATGAATGCTGTGAAGTCGTATTCGACAGAATTATATTTCAGGAGAGAAGTCCACGCTGTGACTGGCTGGGGCTTCCCGTCGGCGTCCATCTTCTGCATGGAGAAATTAAACCTGTCGGCTTGGAAATAGACGAACATGTAAGCCAGAATGGATGAGTACCTAAACATGCCTTCTGTGGTGAAATTTATGAACTGCTCATGGATATTATTGGCCAAGAAGGTGTTGTAGTCGAACTGCCTGGTTGGTTGTTCGTCGTTTGAGAAGATGGACATAAATCCCAGGATGGGATCATCTACCCACTGATCAGAGTAGTATCCAAGCAGGGCACACAGGGAAGAAATAATTTGATTTCCTCTGGTGGAAAACATGGAAGAAGGATACGGGGGATTGGTGGATGGGAGTGGAGTGGAAGTTGGAAGAAAGAGCTTGAAAATCTAAGCTCTCTGTGGGAACGTCATTTTCTGGTATAACTCGGTGAGGATTTCTAAATTAAAGGGGGATGCAGATTCCGCTCGGGTAATTTGTAACATCTGGTCGATATCTTCAGGGGTGATGAAGAAAAGAACATCTCTGGATGAAGAAAGGATGGCTTTCTGGTCGGGGACGTAGTGGGCCTGGCATTGGAGGGTGAACTCAGGGAAATTATGAATCTGGGGGAAGAGATACAGTGGCAAATTAGACTCCCAGAGTCCAATTTCGTCGCTCTGGTCCAGGAAAATCTCCTGCAGCCACGACTAGGGATCAGAGAAGTCGAAACTGCATATAGTATCGTCTATCAAGCGATCTTTATCGACCAGGGGAATTTTATCTAGGTCAACCGGAGGAGGAACGAACAGATTCTCTTCCTCTTCAGCTTGCTTTGTCTTAGACACCATTTTGGCAACTGTACCTGCAATAAACAATGCGTTAGTGGGGTCGCCTGACTGTAGGTGAAAACGATGTGGGAGTAATGGAGGAATATAAGGTTTCTGGCGCGATGGATGAATAACGAATACAAAGGGAAACGGTTGTTTTATTCAAAAATGGGTTGGATGCGGGAAAACGGTCAGCGTGACAACGGGTATGTCATCCAGTTATTAATGGACAACGGGCCACTAGGGATGAAGTGGCAGATGAGGGTGGCCAAAGCATACAGAGGAGTGACGTGGAGGCAGGTGATTGGAGGTAAAAGTCACCGAAGGGGGCTGGTCATGAATGGAAAGGGTAAGGCTTGACAGCAGGGACCGACAACAGTTATGGGATGGGACTCAGACCCGAGAGCAAGTGGGACAAGTGTACGTAGTGGAGGGTGATGTTCATGAGTGGCGGACTGTCAGAGAGCATGTGAAGGATGGGACTTGAAAACCAATAAACCGATGCCACGTAAGACCATGGGCCCGTCGTGGGGGAAAATATCTATTCTGGACCCCCCCCTTTGGTTAAAAGCAGAACGTCAAGGGGGGTCCGGAATCCATCGTGATCCTTGGATCAGCGCACTGATTTCCTGACCACAAATCTTAGCACGCTCTCTAATACTCAT
>SNQJ01S0042251.1:54942-72541 GCA_010110895.2 Picea sitchensis | reverse complement strand
ATGAAAGACAATGTAATAGTTATTGTTTACATTCTAGACTGTGGTTATGTTTTTAGTTTATTTTCAATACTCAGGTCTGCATAATGTTTTATTCTCATTCTGGATGGCGTGAATTTTATTCTACGACTGTGTAAAATAGCTATAGACTCGTCCTTAGGCGAATCTGGACTGTGTAAATAAAAATGAAATTGCGTTGGGGTTTATATTAGCGTTGTGGGTCAAAATTTCTCTGCGTTAGGGTTACATTTCCCAGTTGTGTTATGGTGATGTTCCCTGCATGTTGGGTTAAATTCATCCTGCGATTTTATGAAAATTCTCTGCGTTAAAATTTTCCCTTACTTAAGACGCGTGAGCCGAGCATGCTCTCTGAGGGAGCTGGGCGTCGTGTGCTTGTTTCTAGTGTTTTTCGTTTTCCACTATCCCATTTCCAATACTCTATTCTGAGAGCATCACATGGCTTATCATTAATGCAGTCTGCATACGACCGGGTCGATAGAGACATTGAAATCATTGTCTGTCACAGGTATGTTTCTGGTTAAAACTTCTAGCAAACCTCATAAGAAAAATGGTGTTGATCGTGTTACATCTTTTGCGTCCAGACTCATTTACAGGTAAGGAAAAAGAAAAAAAACCCACCGTCGCCAAAAATAACTCAGTTTAGATTTGTTGCGAAGAAGGGTAGTTTAGACTGTAAAAGTTTATGGCTAGTCGCCATTATTCTCTTACTTCTTGGATACGATAAGGATTGTTTGTATAGAGATTATATAGATCATTTGTTTGTTGCAAGGAAAAAAATGATTACCATATTTTGGTATCTACCCTAATCCTACATTTTAAAAGCTTTTCTTTCTTCCTTTTTGGTCGAGCTAGGCCCTCATCTGAGAGTTAACCTGAGTCCTCTTTAATGAGGGTTTTAAAACTTACAGATCATTTCTCCATTCATAGATATACATATCATATTATGATTAAGGTGTTGATTATGAAATAAATACTCTTGTAGCAATGGTAGTTCTCTCCTTCTGCGGCACTTGGTATAACAAAAATTTTCGTTAGGTTAATTCGAGTTTACACAGGAAGCAACCGCATCCTTGCGAGGAGAGGAAATACTGGGAAACTGTTCGACCAAAATTCAGTGGGTGGCACGCCCTTTTTGTTCCTGGTTCGTTAACTTCAGTAGTGCCCCTCTTGCCCTAGATGGAGAGTTAACCGTAAATACCATTGCACCGCCCTGTCAGCGTTGGGAATCGGATTTAAGCTCTGTGTGTCATGTCCTACCTGACAGCGTCATAGTGGCTCTTTAGTGTTGTGCACGTTAGCCCAAATCTAGTCAGTCCTCATGGGGTCGGTGAAAAGCGGGGCACTGTTCTCAACAGCCGAGAGAGAAACCAAAATTATACCTCTCTACCTTTATATATATAGGAAGATAAACTACATTTTTAATTATATACATATATCTAAAGAGTTTCAGATTGTCAAGTACATGAAAAGTGTCGGAGAACAGAAAGTGTATGAAGGAGAAGGCAGAACCGACCAGACCACACCGTTAGAATCCCAAAACGAGAACGGTTAAAAAATACCAAAATCATAAACAAACTCAACCTCTCACCGAGCCCCGTTGCTACCACTGTAACCCTAACTACATGCCAGCCAACCAGATCTTGCTGCCCGTTGCCCGAGATATTATTATTTTCCGCCTCTAAAATTTAATTCTCTGGCTGGTTCCAATTAATAATATTAAATTAAAAGAAAAAAAAAATTGACTGTATCAAAAATATAAGATCAGATTTAGTTAATGCTGTAAGATATCCTTTATGCCGTTTTTGTTTTTAGCAGAACAGTTAGAGCTACATGATTTATGGATTGCTGCTTGCCAGTTGGGCGTATAACATTTAATCTACGATATCCATATTCAGCCTCTGCCAAACTAAAAGGAAGGATGCCTAAGATTGCAATTAATTTGTGTGTTAAATTAAGAAAGGTGATGGCAGCTCGGCGAGCAGTTCAGGCGTGCCGGTGTGCATGTGGAGAGGACGGCGGTGATTGTCTTTTAATTAGCCTAGAAGCGCCAGCGTTCTGCCAGGTCAATAAGGAACCGTTCCTGTAGTTGGTCAAGACTCCTCTAGCCAGCTACTTATTGTAGTTAGTGTTTAATTAAGTAACCAGTCAGCTCAGTTAGCATGGGTTCCTTTAAAGTTAATGGCCTCAGTAGGTGGACAACATTCTATCCTAATGGCGTTCCAAGGAGTAAGCTAGAGTTAAATGTCTTTGGGGTTCTCGTCTCATTGATAAGTTTAAATAGAACGTTCTTCTGACCAGCCTTAATGATTGCTTTATTTTATATTATGGGTGAGTTCATAATTTATATGGATACATTTTGTCTTGTTAAAAGCCTTAGTTGCATCACAGTTGTCAATATCTTATAATTTGGTTAAAAAGAATTACCCTTAAGGTTGCTGGAATAGTATAGTGGGAATTTAAAGAGTTATGATGTTCCACTAAGGCCCTCTCTTATCTATAGGTAACACGGTTGTCAGTGATACCCAGGGTTATGTTATTGTTGCTCCTTACTGTAATTGCTTAAATGTCTCCGATGACTTAAAATCTGATTAGGCGAATTATTTTCAACCCAACACTGAAAACATAGTAATGAGTTAGCTTTTACGCTCTATTGTAAAATGCTAGTTGGAAGAAGCGGTGTTAATTCCTAGCGGGTTTATTTAATGGTCAGTATCTTGTAATGTGAATGACATTCTTGCAAAGTTATTATGACTTAAATAAGAGGCGTTATTAGTTCATTTTCAAGGTATTCGTATTAAAAGGTCTTTAGGAGTTAAACTACATGCTATGTAATTGCTCTACGATCCAATTTACAAAATGATCCCCTTGATCCTTGTGTTAATCATCGTTTATTATTGTTGCATTGTTTTGTAATGAAACCGTTTAGTTGAATTACTATGATGGTCTATTATAAAAGAAAATACATGGCTATTATGGTCAAGTTTTTGGTAGTCCACTGTTGGATGTACCAACATAAGATACAGTCCACCTTATTTATTTACCATGACATTGTGTTGGAGAAGGCAACGATATGCGAGTGCCATGGGGATTTCATTACAATTTATTGGAAATTAGTTAGTGATTTTGCAAATCTTTATATTATAAAGGTAATGATGCTAGCGCTATGGTGATGTCATTGTAGCTTTAATATGGGAATAGTTAGTTAAATTGCAAGTCCTTTAGTGCAATGTAATAATGTTAGCCTTGATGGCAATGTCATTGTGGTGGATTGTAATGGTATTTTATCATTGAACATGAAGGTGTAATATCCTCGCCTATGGAAAAATGCTATATAGCCTTGACACCCTAGGAATGTAAGGACATTGATAATTGTTACCACATTGGTAGAATAAATGTAGTGGTAAGGTTGATCATTATAAGGACGGGTTGGTAACTCGACGATTGGAAATTGAATGGAGAAATTGGTCTGTATTCAAAGCCAAGTAAGTCCTGGATAACGCCTTGTCTTATTAAGGGGTGGTCGTAGTCTGAGTCTTATTGTCATGCGCCTTAAGTCTTCTTGTTGTGACCCTCACGGTGGTGTCTTGATGGTTGTCGGGTGGCAACATAGAGTCAAGTGTGCCTGATCCTTTTACACGCGCGCACACACCTCAAACACAAAAAAATAAATTCCACACCTATTAAAGAGTTCTGACGTAACGAGGAGGTTCGTTACAATGATTTCAGAGATGTGTTTATTGATGAAATACCTGAATTACCCCTAGAAGGGAGATAAACTTTTCTATTGACCTACTACCTAGTTCAACCCCTATCTTTAAAGCACCTTACTGAATGAGTTTGCCGGAATTGACAAAACAAAAAATCCAACTACAGGAATTATTGGACAAAGAATATATCAGACCGAGTGTTTCACCATGTGGAGCACCAGTCCTCTTTGTGAAAAAGAAAGACGACACTCTAAGATTATGTATCGATTATAGACAACTAAACAAATTGACTATTAAGAACAAGTAGCCCTTACCTAGGATAAATGAGTTGTTCGATCAAGTAGGTGTGGCAAAGATGTTTTCGAAATTGTATTTATGATCTGGTTATCACCAGGTTAGGATAAAAGATGAGGACATAAGCAAAACAACTTTTCAAACAAGATATGGACATTACGAATTTATAGTTATACCTTTTGGACTCACTAACGCGCCAACCACTTTTATGTGTTTAATGGACAATATTTTCAGTCAGTACTTGGACAAGTTTGTGTTGGTATTTATTGACGATATTCTAGTATATTCTAAAACAAAATAAGAACACGAAGATCACTTAAGAATAGTTCTGCAAACTTTAAGGAAACACAAACTGTATGCTAAATTCTATAAGTTTGATTTTTATCAGAAGAAAATGCAGTACCTAGGACATGTAATATCTGCAGAAGGCATTACAGTTGATCCTGAGAAAATAAAAGACATCATGGAATGGTTGATACCTAAGGATGTAGCGAACATCTGATCATTCATGGGAATCGCTGGATATTACTGCAGATTTATAGAGGGATTTTCCAAAATTTCTTACCCTATCACATCATTACAAAAGAAAGGGACCAAGTTTAACTGGTCACAGAAGTGTCAATACGGTTTTAAAAAATTAAAGGAATTGTTAACAACCACACCCATTTTAAAGGTAGCAGACCTAGACAAAGACTTCACCGTCTGTGTAGACACAAGTAAAGAAGGACTAGGTGGTGTCCTAACTCAAGAAGGGAACGTAATTTGTTATGAATCCTGAAAACTAAAGGAACACGAACGAAATTACGTCACTCATGACTTAGAGTTGGCAGTTGTAATACACTCCCTAAAAATGTGGCGGCACTACATAATGGGCAGAAGATTTATATTATTGAAAGATAACAATGGTGTGAAATTTTTGTTTAGTCAGCCACACCTTAATGCAAGGCAAGCAAAATGGCTAGCCTTCTTGAGCGAATTTTACTTTGAGGTAAGACATATCAAAGGTAAGTAAAAAAAAGTAGTTGATGCTTTGATCAGAATAGTTCATGGGTTGTTTGAAATAAACGTTAGCATGGCATAAAGCGATCTTGAACAAAGGGTAAAGGCTGCAGGTAATAATGATGAATATTACACTAAAACAGTGGAAAAATTAGAGAACACTACAAAAAATTCATACAAAACATATCTGAGCATGGACAAAAATGGGTTACTACGATTTAAAAATAGAATATACATACCAGATTCGGTAGAGTTAAAGTTAATAGTGTTGGATGAAATTCTTAAGAAACCATATTCTGGTCATCCAGGATACCAGGAAACGATAACAACACTACGAAAGTTATTTTATTGGCCTAATATGAAGGGTGAAACAACAGAGTACTTAGGTAAGTGTCAAGATTGTAAGCAAGTAAAAGTCGAACACCAACACCCAACCAACCTGTTGCAGCCCGTACCTGTGCTAGAATGGAAATGGGAGACAATATCACTAGACTTGATTATAGGTTTGCCTATAACTCGGAAACAAAGTGATTTAATTATGGTGGTAATTGATAAACTTAGTAAGTCTGCACACTTTATTCCTGTAAAGTCTACTTTTGAAGCTATTAACATCATTGAAATGTTCATGAAAGAAATTTTTAGACTGCATGGTATTCCTAAAATGGTGATTTTGGATAGAGGTGTAAAATTTACATCTTCTTTTTGGAAAGAATTGTTTGCTAAATACTAACTTGAATTTCAACATGAGTTATCGTCCACAAATGGATGGACAGACCGAATGAACAAACCAAATCGTAGAAGACATGCTTCACATGTACGTAAGACCAAAACCAAGCAAGTGGGAAGACTACCTAATCACTACTTTAGAACCTGAATACCTTTTGTAGAGGGCACAAATCCGAGTTGGAATATTGTGAGCAATCAAAAGTCATACGAGGAAGTAAGGACGATAATGAGAATGAGCAATTAATAAAAATTTTGAATAACAAATTAGATTAAAAATCCAAAACAATCTCTATACTACAAAATTATAATATCTATAAATTCACGACATCACTTAAATTGCAGTCTGGATTGGTCGTATCATCTACACATTTGAGGAAGAAGTCCACTGAATGGAAGGGAGAAGTGGTTTGAGGTCGAATTGATGGGTACCCTCGAAAAAATTAGGGGTCCCATCTTTAGATCGCTATAAGAATTTCAATAACAGTGTTTACCAAAATAAGTACAAGGAATTATTAAAGTTGAAATGATTAAAACATACAAAGATTCTACACTACCAAAATTAAACAAAATTGCAGTACCTTTTCAACCATGAGACTTCACCCTTGTCCCGAAAATAATTTATGCTTAAACGACTGACGATAATAGACATCGAGAGTCAACAGGGTTTTGGGATGCCTGGAAAACCCCGTCGACAAAGATAACGAGAAAACTCTTTTATGTTTCCTAAACAACCAAGGATCATTGAATGAGTATGGGGTAAACCATCTCGGGAATTTTTTTCCTTTAAAGATTCTGTAGGGTAATAATGCATAGCGAAGCCAACACCGCCCTTATATGCATTAAGTGTCATTTAGGAAAACCCGTGGAGATCTATAATCTGTACAAACGATAAAGGAAAAATACTTTTCTGTAAGATTGCAGTGAATAACCCAAAATAAGGGAAGTCGGGGTGAAATATGAATATTCAACGCAATGAAATGCAATATGTCCCTCTGAAAGTTACAGTGGTATGTCTACCCATATATCATGACTGTTTACACAAATGGAGAATCAAATTTACCACCCTTGATGAAGAACCCTTGGAGAATGAATTTTAAACGCAGAGTCACCACTCTGGCCACAACGTTATCCTACAGAGAACCTTCTAAAATTAAATTCTTATGGGTTCGAAAGAAACTCTTCGTTTACATATCAGATGGAGGCCAGAAGGAAAAGAGAAAATCATGAAGTGACAGAGCCATTTTCAATCGAATTCTATCTTTATTATAGTAGCCTAAGATCCTATTCAAGAGCCTGTATAGAGCATATAATAAATATTTCAAAAACAAAAACCGCAATGCACAGGAGGATACAGGTAGAATCTGTGTATCCTTACCAGACAGGCTAACTATGTTAGACCAAGGAAAATAACCAACATAGAAGAACGCTTACCTTTCAAAGACTCTAACCAATGTTCTCTGAAGGTTCTCTTGACATCAATTTAAGTTCTATCCTCTTGATGGTTTGCCATTTCATTTGGTGGAAGAGTAATAGAGGTCGTTTGGCCAAGTTCTGCATATACACAGGGATATGATTTGAAAAAAACAAAAACTGGAAAAACCCCTAATGAGCCGAGTAATGGACGAGTAAATAATCTGTGCCGGGGTCATGTGACCGACTTGAGGTGGTGAGAGCACAATGGGCACAGAGGTCAAGCATTAATCCCAGGGTATGCTATCGGGTCTTTGTTTAATATTGCCGGTAGGGATTTAAACCTTGATTGTACGCTTCTGTCACCTTACTTAATTCTCAGTTAAGGATAAGTATGAGTGCATACCAGTTAGGTTTAGAGCACACTCCTTTGGACGTTTTGGTTAGATTCACACTTAAGTGTAGCCTATTAACTGCTTGAATACTGTTAGTTAACATGTGGCCATTCAAATAGTAACCATGTCCCTTGCGTTAACCACTTTGTTTAGAGTGTTAATACTTTATAAACATACACCACAATGTTAACGTATATTCAGGGTGTTGTGTTATATGATGGAATTTTTGAAATAGGAAAAGAGTTCTATAGTTTACAAAGGGAAAATAAAATTACCTTTTATTCTAGAGTGAGGTCCAAAGAAAATATAAACCTTTAGTAATAATCTTCACCCCACTCTTTGGAAGGTAGGGTTGACAGGTCCTACCAGATAGGTGCACCTAGACAAGAAGTGGCGAGACCACATTAAGGATGCCAAGAGGATAGTGAATCCTCTTCATCATGATGTTATGATTGAAGTTATGATGTATATGTCTGAATCTATGATTGTTAGAAGTTTTCTTTCATTTTAAATTTAATGATAAGATTTAGCGACCTTATAAAAGTTTTTTATTTTTTATTTTATTTTTTTTTATCATGAAATATGAGAAATAGTACATACAGTATTAGAGGAAAGGTTACAACACTTGGAACTTGAATAGGGCCAAAGTATTTACTTCACATATTTTTTTTATGCTTATGAAAAACTAACAAAAACAACTACTATTAAAAAAAAAAACCTCTTTTCTGTTTTGTGTTAATCATGGCAGCCTAGGATGACCCAGAAATCAAGGTTGAGAAGAATCCTACAAAAAGACCTCCTGAAGACCTGAGATAGATTAGTGAAATAATATCACGTACTAAAGTTCTAGAAATGATGAGGAATCTCATTGTTGAGCTGCAAGTCTTCAAAGAAGACAATGAGAAACTGAAGAAGGCACAACAGAAACACCATAAAATAAATGTTGTCCTGCTATGTAGTATAGTGACAAATAAAGTCCCAAAGGATGATGACCATGAGGACGAGTTCATTAAAAGGGCCTCCAAGAATTTTGGTCCTAAAGAAGAAAAATGCGACAGCTCATCTGAAGGTACACCTTCAGCTGAAGATAAAGCAAAAACAGACAGAAAAAGAAAACAGGTAAATCACCTTGAAGGGGAATTTAAGAAAATCAAACCCGCTACCTTTGATGGGGAATCCAGAACAGGGGAGGAAGCTAAAGCATGGTTATTATACACCAAGAAGTATTTTCAGATCTACAACTATTCCAACAATATGAAGGTCAAAAATGTCCATCTATAATCTGAAAGGAAAAGCTAGCATTTGTTGGCAAGATCTGAAATTGGCTAAGGGCCTAAAGGAGAAATAGATGGAATGGTTAGACTTTAAGAAATACTTTAAGAAACAATTCCTGTCTGAAAGTTACTATGAAATAAAAACCAAAGAATTTTATGAGCTATGACTTGGTCAAATGGCTATGGAAGATCTGATAAACAAATTCTTGGAATTACTAAGGTTCGTACCTTATATCCGAGAGGACAAAGTGAAAATCCAGTGGTTCCTAATTTGTTTACCATAGTCTTACAAGGAAAAAATCAAATTTGATAATCCCAAATCCTTGAGTGAAGTATTTAGGAAAGATCGAATGTTTTATGATCAATATAAACAACAAACGAAATTTTCCAAGGCTTGGAAAGACAAGAAACAAGACCGAATGAACCAACGAAAGAAGGGATACCAGACAGCTCCCTATCGGAACATAGAAAAAAGATTTCCAAAGAAATAATTTCACTCCAACAACCCAAATAAACAAGGAGGCAGTAAACCGGTAAATTTGGGAGCAAAGAAGTTTGGGGACAACCCCCATGAACCATTAAAATGATGGGAATGTGGAGAACCTCACCTAAGAAGGAACTGTCCATGTTTGATTTCAGTAGAAAAAACTTTGGTTCACAATTTACAGGAAGCCTCTACAGTAGGGGATGTAGGCAGAAGCATATATCGGATCAATACAGTCGTGGATGACTGACAAGTTGACCATGAATCCTCTATGGTAGAAAATGAAGGTAAAATCAATAATACTCGAATTTATGTTTTAATCGATCCTGGAGATACATTAAGTTATATCACTCCTGGTATAGTAGAGTCAAAAAAACTTAAGAAAATAAAACACGCAAAATCTTGGCTGGTACAACTAGCAACAAGGACAAAAAGGAAAGTTGTCGACTTTATTTCTGATTATGAGTTCAGTTTAGGTGGTCAAAACATAAAGACAAATATGAACATTCTACCACTAGGATCTTATGATGTAATTATCAGAATGGATTGGTTAGAAAGGCATAAATAAGTGCTAGATTGTTATGAAAAAACACTTAAGTATAAAGATGAAAATGACATCGCTATGACAGTTCACGGTATACAAAAACCAGTATCAGTTAGACATATTTCAACAATGCAATTCAAGAAATGCATGAGAAAGGGTTGTCAAGTTTACGCCATCCAAGTAACAAACCTATTAGAAAAATAAAATAAACCCAACTTGGAGGATTTTGTTGTTCTACATGATTTCAGAGACATGTTTGTTGATGAAATACCTGAATTACCACTAGAAGGGAGATAGAATTTACTATCTACCTACTACCTGGTTCAACCCTTATCTCTAAAGAACCTTACCGAATGAGTTTGCCAGAATTGACAGAACTAAAAATCCAGCTACGGGAATTATTGGACAAAGAATATATCAGACCGAGTGTTTCACCATGGGGAGCACAAGTCCTCTCTGTGAAAAAGAAAGATGACACTCTAAGATTATGTATCGATTATAGACAACTAAAAAAAATGACTATTAATAACAAGTACCCCTTACCTGGGATAAATGATCTGTTTGATCAAGTACGTGTGGCGAAAATATTTTCAAAATTGGATTTACAATCTAGTTTTCACCAGATTGGGATAAAAGATGAGGACATAAGAAAAACAACTTTTCGAACAAGATATGGACATTACGAATTTGTAGTTATACCTTCGGACTCACTAACGCGCCATCCACGTTTATGTGTTTAATGAACAATATTTTCAGTCAGTACTTGGACAAGTTCATGTTGGTATTTATTGACGATATTTTAGTATATTTTAAAACATAAGAAGAACACGAAGAAAACTTAAAAATAGTTATGCAAAATTTAAGGAAATAAAAACTATATGTTTAATTCTATAAGTGTGATTTTTAGCAGAAGAAAATACAGTACCTAGGACATGTAATATTTGCAGAAGGAATTGCAGTCGATCCTTCGAAAATAGGAGCCATTATGGAATGGTCGGTACCTAAGGATGTAGAGAACATCCGGTCATTCATGGGAATCACCAGATATTACCACAGATTTATAGAGGGATTTTCAAAAATTGCTTACCCTATCACATCGTTACAAAAGAAAGGGACCAAGTTTAACTGGTCACAGAAGTGTCAAGATGGTTTTAATAAATTAATGGAATTGTAAACAACCACACCCATTTTAAAGGTAGCATACCCAGACAAAGACTTCACCATCTGTGTAGACGCAAGTAAAGAAGGACTAGGTGGTGTCCTAACTCAAGAAGGGCATGCAATTTGTTGTGAATCCCGAAAACTAAAGGAACACGAATGAAACTAGATCACTCATGACTTAGAGTTGGTAGTTGTAATACACGCCTTAAAAATGAGGCGGCACTACATAATGGGCAATAGATTTCTATTATTGACAAATAACAACAGAGTGAAATTTTTGTTTAGAAAGTCGGACCTTAATGCAAGGAAATAAATATGGCTATCCTTCTTGAGTGAATTTGACTTTGAGGTAAGACATATCAAGGATAAGGAAAACAAAGTAGTTGATGCTTTGAGCAAAAGAGTTCATGGGTTGTTTAAAATAAACGTTAGTAGGGCAGAAAGCGATCTTGAACATAGGGTAAAGACTACAGGTAATAACGACGAATATTACACTAAAACAATGGAAGAAGTACAGAGTACAAAACACTACAAAAAATTTCGACAAAGCAGATCTGACGGTGGATAGAAATGGGTTACTATGATTTAAAAACAGAATATACATACTAGATTTGACAAAGTTAAAGTTAACAGTGTTGGATGAAATTCATAAGAAACCATATTCTGGTCATCTAGGATACCAGAAAATGATAGTAACACTACGAAAGTTATTTTATTGGCCTAATATAAAGGGAGAAACAACAGAGTACTGAGCTAAGTGTCAAGATTGTCAGCAGGTAAAATCCAAACACCAACACCCAGCTGGCCTATTGCAGCCCTTACTTGTGCCATAATGGAAATGGGAGATGATATCACTAGACTTTAATTACAGGTTTACCTAGAACTCAGAAATAGAATGATTCAATTATGGTGGTAATCGATAAACTTCATAAGTCTGAACACTTTATTCCTGTAAAGTATACTTTTAAAGTTATTAACATCGCTGAAATATTTATGAAATAAATTTTTAGACTGCATGGTATTCCTAAAATGGTGATTTCGGATAGAGACGTAAAATTTACATCTGCTTTTTGGAAATAATTGTTTGCAAGGCTAAATACTAACTTGAATTTCAGCATGAGTTATCATCCACAAATAGATGAATAGACCGAATGAACAAACCAAATCGTAGAATACATGCTCCACATGTACTAAGAACAAAACCAAGCAAGTGGGAAGACTACCTGCACTTGGTAGAATTTGCATACAACAATGGGTACCAAGCTTCAACTAAAATGATCCCTTTCGAGGTACTGTACGACTCCAATTAGCTGGGATAACCCAGTTGAAAGACTCATGGTTGGACCAAAGATGCTCCAGGAAATGGATAACACGGTAAGAAAAGTGCAACAAAACTTAAAGGAGGCACAAGACAGACAAAAAAGTTATGCGGACCAGAAAATAAGACACTTGGAATTTCAAGTGGGAGACCACATCTATTTAAAATTCAAAGCCAGGAAAAGTTCACTAAAGATAGGAAATTGTGCCAATTTGGCACCCAGATTTTGTGGGCCTTTCGAGATATTATCTCGAATTGGACCCATAGCATACCAACTTGTACTTCCAGCCAATCTAAAAATTCATAATGTATTTCATGTTTCTCTGTTAAAGAATTATGTTCATGACTCCACTCATATGATCGATTGGAACTTGGTACAGGTGGAACCAGAAGGCGAGTTCCAAGTAGAACCCTTGTGCATTCTGCATCGGAGAGAAATTACACTTTGGAATAGAGCCGTCTCTCACATAAAGGTGCAATGGAAGCACTTTAGCCCTGAGGAGAACACTTGGGAGTTGGAGGGAGATTTGCAAAAATATCATCCAAACCTATTCCAAGAAAGGAAGGAACACTGAGGACAATTTTTTATTGAAGGAGGAAAGGATGTGACATCCCCAAAAATAAATTATTTTTAAGTTTGAAATTTCTTAGGAAATTATTTCCATTTTTGGTAAATTTGAAATTGGATTTTTTTTCCATTTATGGCAATTCCGAATTTCAAATTTAGTTAATTGTAATTAATGATTATGACTGTTGGGAAGAGATTTGATTTGACCCAACTAACTACTTGAATATGACACTTGTATGAAACAAAATATTTTATAATTATTATTAGAGGATAAATGGAACAACCATGTTGAAATCAGCTAACCATGACTCCATGAGTGGGGAACATGTTGGAATTACCTCAGGGTTGATTGTTACAAGTAGAAAATCAAGAATTTGTCCATTAGCAGCTCCTGAAAATCAGGGATTTGGAAAGGTGGGAAAATTCCCAAAGGGAGAAATACCTAGGCACTTTTGTTGTTGGATATAAAGCATATGGGAGGAGGTAGGACACTACCTAGTATGCTCTGGAAAAATCTATCTCTTGTTGTTACAAACACTACTTGCTGAGTGTGAGGCAAGAAGAAGACTACTGAAAACTGAAAGGCATTTGCTAAGGAGGAATTTCGAGTTAGCCCTCATGGATTCATGGTCAGGCTAGGGGGTGAACAAGACAAGTGATTTGGCTACCCTGTTCTAAGGTTGGGAGGAACGTGGCTGTTCCATTTGTTATTCGATAATTTTGTTTAAATATGTCTACTTTCTCCTTCTCTGTTTACATGTCATGATGAATTATTGACTAGTGGGATTTTTATGTGATTTACATATATATGAGATGTTCTATTATTAAATTTTGAAGGAACTATAACTGTAATTATAAGGATGCTACTCCATTAATTTTCTTAGGAATTTCTACTAGTTCGATGCATCTAGTATAACTAACTATTCTGTTAGTAATCACCATTCTGGAGGTAAACCTAATAATTTCGAACATTTCACACATATACTACATAGATATATATCTCCATGAGTTAACTTGTTTGGTTTAACTACCCTATCATATTTAAACTGTTGTTGTAAATCGTTATAATTTAATAGGAGATAACTATGTATGTAAGTACCTAATATATAATTATGGAAATAATATTTGGAATAAATTAGTTAACACAAACGAAATTATGGAACTAAATACGAGAGGCGCGAAGGCCTGATGATCTCACGGACATTCTGGAACCCTTAAATGGTTTTACACATATTCTGATAAATTCATATCTTTGTTAACAACAACATAAATTGCCTAAGTACCTGTAACAGCTTGATAGTAATGAGATAAAAGGAAACAAATAGCACGGCTGGTCACAATGGAATTTCTGGAAGATGAATCAGTATAGGCACAAATCAAATTTATTATAGTCACGCTACCTGGAGTTATTTACAAATAAGTATATGCATATTCAGCAATAGCCAAGAGTCATTATCGAGTTCAAAAAATCTAAATATAACATAATCAATGTGCCAAACAGGAAATGGACCAATTTGGTCTTATTCTCTAAAATCAACTATACAATATATGAATAATGTTGAAACTTTTGTTCCTTACCCATTAATATGTTCATTATACAGAGGTAAGGATTCGACCTTTAGGGCTTTCCGTTAAAAGAACCAAGTACATAGTGAAATCAAGTGTCATAAGAATCTGTAACTTCTACCCACGATGATTATATATGACTCAATACACACAGAAGAACCTGGAAGTTATTGATAAGTGCTACTTTAGAACCCGAATACCTTTAATGTAGAGGGCACAACTCCGATTCGGAAGATTGTGAGCAATCAACAGTCCTGAGAGGAAGTAAGGATGATAATAAGAACGAGCTATTGATAAAAATTATGAATAACAAATTAGATTAAAAATCCAAAACAATATATATACTACAGAATTATAATATCTATAAATTCACGACATCACTTAACTTGCGGTCTTGATTTGTCGTATCATCTGCGCGGTTGAGGAATAATTCCACCGAATTGAAGGGAGAAGTGGGTCGAGGTTGAACTGATGGGTACCCTCACAAAAATTAGGGGTCCCATCATTAGATCACTATAAGCAATTCAATAACAATGTTTAACAAAAGAAATACAAGGAATTATTAAAGTTGAAATGATTAAAACATACAAAGATTCTACACTACCAAAATTATACAAAATTGTAGGACCTTTTCAACCATGAGACTCCACCCTTGTCCCGGAAATAATTTATTCTTAAATGATCGACGATAATAGACATCGAGAGTCAACAAGGTGTTGGGATGCCTAGAAAACTCTATCAACAAAGATAAGGCGAAAACTCTTTTATGTTTCCTAAAGAACCAAGGATCATTGGATGATTATGGGGTAAACCCTCTAGGGAATTTTTTTCCTTTAATGATTCTGTAGGGTAATAATGCATAGTGAAGACAACACCATCCTTAGATGCATTGAGTCTTAGTTAGGAAAACCTGTGGAGACCTCTAATCTGTACAAATGATAAAGGAAAACTACTTTTCTATAAGACTTAAGTGAATAACCCAAAATAAGGGAAGTCAGGGTGAAATATAAGGATTCAAGGCAAGGAAATGTAATCGATCCCTCTGGAAGTTACAATGGGATGTCTACCCGTAGGGCATGATTGTTTACAAAAATGGAGAATCAAATTTCCCACCCTCCATGAAGAACCCTTAGAGAATGAATTTTAAACACAGAGTCACCACTCTGACCATGATGTTATCCTACAGAGAACCTTCTAAGATTAAATGATTAGGGGTTCGAAAAAAGCTCTTCGTTTACATATCATTTGGAGGCCGGAACGAAAAGAGAAAATCATGAAGTGACATAGCCATTTTCAATCGTATTCTATATTTATTATAGTAGCCTAAGTTCCTACTCAAGAGCCTATACGGAACAGATAATAAATATTTCAAAAACAAAAACCTCAATGCACGGGAGGATACATGTAGAATCTTTGTATCCTTACCAGACAAGGTAACTACGTGAGACCAAGGAAAATAACCAACATAGATGAACGCTTACCTTTCAAAAACTCCAATAAATTTTCTCTAAAGGCTCTCTTGACATCGATGCGAGTTCCATCCTCTCGATGGTTGGCCATTTCATTCGACCAAAGAGTAGCAGAGGTCGTTTGGCCAAGTTTTGTGTATACACAGGGATAGGATTTGACAAAAAAAAACATGGAAAAACCCTGAATGAGCCGTGTAATGGACGAGTAAATAATATGTGTTGAGCCCATGTGACTGACTTGGGGTGGCAAGAGCACAGTGGGCATGGAGGCCGAGCATTAATCCCAGGCTACGCCATTGGGTCTCTGTTTAATATCCTCGGTAGGGACTTTAAAACTTGACTGCATGCTCCTGCCGCCTTACTTAATTATCAGTTAAGGAGAAGAATGAGTGCATACCAGTTAGGTTTAGAGCGTGCTCCTTTGGACGTTCTAGTCAGATTCTAACACTTAACTGTAGCCTAGTAATTGCTTGAATACTGTTAGTTAACATGTGGCCATTCGAATAGTAACCATGTCCCTTGCGTTAACCACTTTGTTCAGAGTGTTAATACTTTATAAACATACACCACAATGTTAATGTGTGTTCAAGGTGTTGTGTTATATGATGGAATTTGCGCAATAGGAAAAGAGTTCTATAGTTTAGAAAGGGAAAAGAAAATTACCTTTTATTCTAGAGTGAGGTCCAAAGAAAATATAAACCTTTAGTAATAAGCTTCACCCCACTCTTTTGAAGGTGGGGTTGACATATCCTATCAGATAGGTGCTCCTAGACAAGAAGTGGCAAGACCTCATTAAGGATGCCAAGAGGATAGTGAAACCTCTACATCATGATGTTATGATTCAAATTATGAAGCATATGTCTGAAGCTATGATTGTTAGAAGTTCTCTTTTGTCTTAAATTTAATGATAAGATTTAGTGACCTTCTAATTTTTTTATTTTTTATTTTTATCACGAAATGTGGGAAACATTACATACGGTATTAGAGAAAAGGTTACAACACTTGGACCTTGAACAGGGCCAACGTATTTACTTAGTATATTTTTTTTATGATTATGAGAAACTAACAAAAACAACTACTGTTACAAACATAAAACTCTTTTTTGTTTTGTGTTAATCATGGAATCCTAGGATGACGCAAAAATTAGACTTGTGGGGAATCCTGTACAAAGACATCCTGAAGACCCGAGACAAAATAGAGACGAAAGCTCACCTACTAAAGTTCTATAAATGATGAGGATGTTGGACACACCTACCACACTTAGAGGGGGGGGTGAATGAGTGTGGGGATCTTTTTCCCAAAACTTCCCTCTTACACAAAACTCATTAGTTAGCATTTGACATTTATTCATTACTCATTGTTTTCATTAATAATCAGTTAGATGTGAATACATATAAGCAATATATCATCAACAAATCATCTCCACAAGGAACACAAGATGTATGTACAATTTTTCTTTTTATTATGGACTTTAATCAGGGGTTTTTTCAACAACAACTGAATAGAGTACAACTCTACAAGAGCACTAGCTCTATATGCAAGACTCATCTTACATTCTCGTCACCAAATGAGATGAGGCAACAATCCTCAACAAATATCAATCTGTACCATAAACAAGAGCATCAACCATGCACCAACCTGTGCCAAACAACCTGTAATCAACATG
>SNQJ01S0042251.1:13781-54186 GCA_010110895.2 Picea sitchensis | reverse complement strand
TACATCCCCTACTATAGAGGCTTCCTGTAAATTGTGAACAATAGTTCGGTTTGTTGAAATCAAATGTGGGCAGTTCCTCCTTAGGTGAGGTTCTCCACATTCCCAACATTTTAACGGTTCATGGGGGTTGTCCCCAAACTTTTTTTCTCCCAAATTTACCAATTTATAGCCTCCTTGCGTATTTGGGTTGTTGGAGTGAAAGTATTTCCTTGGAAAGATTTTTTTCATGTTTAGATAAGGAGTTGGTTGGTATTGCTTCTTTCGCTGGTTCATTCGGTCTTGTTTCTTGTCTTCCCAAGCCTTGGGAAATTTTGTTTGTTGTTTGTATTGGTTGTAACACATTCGATCTTTCCTGGATACTTCACTCAAGGATTTGGGATTATCAAATTCGATTATGTCCTTATAAGACTGTGGTAAACAACTTAAGAACCGTTGGATTTTCAGTTTGTCCTCCCGAATATAAGGTATGAACCTTAGTAATTCCAAGAATTTGTTTATCAGATCTTCCATAGCCATTTGACCAAGTCTTAGCTCATAAAATTCTTTGGTTTTTCTTTCATAGTAAATTTCAGATAGGTTTTATTTCTTAAATTATTTCTTAAAGTCTGACCATTCCATCTATTTCTCCTTTAGGCCCTTAGCCAATTTCAGATCTTGCCACCACATGTTGGCTATTCCTTTGAGATTATAGATGGTCATTCTAACCTTCATATTGTTGGAATAGTTGTAGATCTGAAAATACTTCTTGATTTCTAATAACCATGCTTCAGCTCCCTCCCCTATTCTGGATTCCTCATCAAAGGTAGCGTTTTTTTATTTTCTTAAATTCCCCTTCAAGGTGATCTACCTATTTTCTTTTTCTGTCTATTTTTGTTTTATCTTCAGCTGAAGGTGTACCTTCAGATGAGTTGTCCCATTTTTATTCTTCAGGACCAAAATTCTTGGAGGCCCTTTTACTGACCTCTTCCTCATGGTCATCATCCTTTAGGATTTTCTTTTTCACTATACTACGCAGCAGGACTTCATTTATTTCCTGTTGTTCCTGTCATGCGTTCTTAATTTCTCATTGTTTGCTTTGACTACTTGCAACTCAACAATGAGATTCCTCATTGTTTCCAGAACTTTAGTAGGTGAGCTTCCATCACTATAATTTCTCGGTTCTTGAGGAGGTCTTTGTGCAGGATTCCCCTCAATTCTGATTTCTGCGTCATCCTGGGCTACCATGATTAACACAAAACATAATAGAGTTTTATGTTTGTAACAATAGTTGTTTTTGTTAGTTTTTCATAATGATAAAAAAAAATACGCTAAGTCAATACTTTGGCCCTGTTCAAGGTCCAAGTGATGTAACCTTTGCTCTGATACCGTATGTAATGTTTCCCATATTTCGCGATAAAAAATAAAAAAATAAAAATAAAAAAATTATAAGGTTGCTAAATCTTATCATTAAATTTAAGACAAAAGGTAACTTCTAACAATCGTAGATTCTGACATATACTTCATAACTTCAATCATAACATCATTATGTAGAGGTTTCACTATCCTCTTGGCATCCTTAATGGGGTCTCGCCACTTCTTGTCTAGGTGCACCTATCTGGTAGGACCTGTCAACCCTAGCTTCCCAAGAGTGGGGTGAAGCTTATTACTAAAGGTTCATATTTTCTTTGGCCCTCACTCTCAAATAAAAGGTAATTTTCTTTTCCCTTTGTAAATTATAGAACTCTTTTCCTATTGTGCAAATTCCATCATATAACACAACACCGTGAACATACGTTAACATTGTGGTGTATATTTATAAAGTATTAACACTCCAAACAAAGTGGTTAACGCAAGGGACATGGTTACTATTCGAATGGCCACATGTTAACTAACAATATTCAAGAAGTAACTAGGCTATGGTTAAGTGTTAGAATCTAACCAGAATGTCCAAAGGAGTGCACTCTAAACCTAACTGGTATGCACTCATTCTTCTTCTTAACTAAGAATTAAGTAAGGTGGCAGGAGCATACAATCAAGTTTTAAATCCCTATCGGCGATATTAAATAGAGACCCAGTGTCATACCCTGGGATTAATGCTTGGCCTCCGTGTCCACTGTTCTCTCGCCACCTCAAGTTGGTCACATGGCCACAACATAGATTCTTTGCTCGTCCATTACTCAGCTCATTAGGGGTTTTTCCAGTTTTTTTTTTTGTCAAATCCTATTCTTGTGTATACGCAGAACTTGGCCAAACGACCTTTTTTACTCTTCGGCCGAATGAAATGGTGTTATAGCAAGATTTGCCTTACCATTGCTATCTTTCATAGAGGGCCTTTTTCCATTTCCCTATGCAGACTTATCATCCTTTTTTTGACAAATCCAGACCTAAAAATAAAAAAAAATCCACATATACATGCCCTATCAGCTATACAACAAGCATATACGCAGGTTGCTCCACTACAGCTCACATACATCAGGATTTGTGCTAGAAAATACAAAAATGGAGTCATGTTTCCATGTCACGACAAGAGATCTCTTATCCTTGGCCTTCCATATACTGGAAACATTTTGACTCAGTCCTTCAGTTTCATTTTGAAGGCTATAAGAGCACAATTTCGAGCTATGGAAAGGAGGAGAAAGCATTCAACTTTGAGAGAAAAGTTACTCTGGAGAAATTACTTCATATTGAGTCAGCATCCCTTTGTCCCTCAAGTTTGAACATGGTGTTTAGCCCCCAATCTCTTTCCCTATTGTTGAGAGAACCTCATTGTCTCTTTCTTTTGAGCTTGCCTTTGGTGGAGGATTGAAGTGGTGGAGACCTAGTTGGAAGGAACTTGGTTCCTTGGTTTCAAACTGTGCTGACACAAAAGTCTGTAATGTTGATGCTTATGTTGATCAATTATTAATAGAAATACTCCTTTCTCGTCCTATTGGGATCATGAAAATATATGATTATTATCCATGGGCGTGTTTGTAATGTTTATTAATGGATTACGTTATTTGATGTGCTAATCCCTTTTATATTATCACTACATACTTGCTTTGCTTGTTCGTTGAGAACTTATTGCAGGTACAAAGTTTTGGGTCGAAGTGCTCAACGGTGGAACATCATCAAACGTTGGATCGAGGTAGGCCTCTTTCTTATCTTGCACGTTAGTTTATATAGCATACAATGGAATTGAGTTGATTTCTGCAATCATACCTGTCTGTTGTGGTTTACCCTTGGCCATAGAGAGTTTTTCCCTCGTATCATAAATGGCGACTCCATTGGGTCTAAATTTTTAGCCTTTTTGCCCTTGCCTGGACTTGTTTTAAATCATGTATGCTTCTTTTTCCTTGACAGTCATGTAAACTTGTGTTCTTCATCTTTGCAATCTGTGTATATACGCACTATTCTCCTGAACAGTCACGTATACCACTTTTCCTTGTTTGTTTGCTTGGTTTAGTGACTGTTGGGTGAGTTTTGATGTTTGTTGAGACTTCTTAGGTCTCTGTAGTGCTTGTTGAGCTTCTCTGGGTTGACAGGAAGTCTGTTGGGAGTTGAATTTATGGGTGTAGTCTTTCTCATTGTTTTTCATTTTTTGGTTTCTCCTTGAACCCTGGGTTGTTTTGATTGGCTGCTTGATTTTATGCTTGAGTTATTTCATTTATACACAGTAGAATTTATATATCAGGTTGCTTTTCAGTTCATGCATTCTCTCTTTAATATATTGAAAATACAAAAAAAATAGGCATTTTGCATTGGTTAACATTTTTGTCTTTGAACCGTTATCATTAGCTTAGTACATTTAGTGAAAGATTTCATTTTACTTCTAAATTGCAGAGTTGAAATTGTAAATTGCATTATTTTATTAGCCTATCATTCATTGAAAGTTAAATGTAGAATTTGCATTATATTCATATTTATCTCTTGCAGAGTCAAAACATCATGATTTTCACTTCCATACCCTTTTGAGTAATCATGGCCAATAAAATTTATGCTTTAAACTAAAATTGATTAGTCACGATTTTATTTTTAGGGTGCACAAACTAGCCTAGGATTTAGTGCCTTGGAATAGGATTCTGTAAGTAAACTTCCCCAAGGAAATCAAATCAACATATGTGTCTAAGACATGGAGTTGAGAAGTCCATTGTATAATTGGTCATATCAAGAGGCTCCACTCACACCGGAGTTAATCATGAGGTCGTGCGAAGTTAGTTGAAGGGATAACCCCTGGATACGTGCTTAGCATTAGAGATATTTATGTGGATTTATTCGTATTTGGGGATCTTGCTAGTACCCATACCTTTGTGAGAGGTGGTGATTTCAAGGTTTCAGGATTTCCTACCCTCCCCATACGGTGATCTAGACTTACAAGTGCTCGCTTGTGCATCGGTTATACATTGGTTTATTAGTTTCTTGACTTAGGTATCTCATAGGTTACTTGCAGGGGTTATTCTGCTTGTACCCTGGGTCAGATTGAGGTCGGACAACACACAACCTTTATAGAGGATTACCTCTTTGGGGGGATCTGACCGACTGGTTATTAAGCCCATGAGGTCCTCTATAAATTATTTTGTTACCTCCAAACATTAGCAGGGAGTCTCAAGTCCCTCTTGGACAAGGCATACCTTCTTTAGTGAGGGATGTCACTCAGCCACTTTAGCCTGTTTGCATGCATATTAGTCGTTTGACTTTTTAGTATGCTCTTTGGCAACTAGTTGGCCTTAGGATATATTTTTATTTTGTAGAGTCATAAGTCGTCATGGAGTTGGACTAACTTCCCCACCAGTCCCATCGATTGCTATAGTTACCACCAGATTTTGGGTTCTTGCCTTCTAAAAGGCATAGAGTTTGTAGAAGTGGTACACATACATCCACCTTTCAGACTTGTGGTTCCACAAGGATGAGTATTGAGTCTATTCTTTAGAACACTACAAGTTCAACTGAAAGCTCTGTCAGTCGTAGAAAGAATGAAGCGGTCTCAGGAGCAACGCAGCGCCCAAGAGAATATCCATACGATTCAAAGAAGAGTGATGGAAGTTACTCAATGACTTTGACTAGTACAAGATAAGGCATGCTTGTTATTCACAGAGGTTGAAAGCCGAGGAGCAAAGCTAGAAAAGGTTGTCATTGCAGTGAAACAATGCCTAAAAGGGCCCTGAACGACACAGTGATCTAGGAATTCACCAAGCAAGAGGTCGTAGCACAACAACAATTCGAAGCAGCTCGAGCCAAGATCGAGGCCTTCGAAGAAGAACTGGTCAGATCATTGTGACTCAGGACGAGTCACAGGTGAGTGTTGGGGGCTTGTTGGCCCTTGACCAAGTTTTGGGAGATTCTTGGTCATAGTGACCTATTTTGGGACTTAGACAGCCTAGCGAAGGAGGAATGCAAGATGAAGTGGAGATCATAGGATCTTGACCCACTTTTGGATCCTTTTTAGGTTTTGGGGAATATGTAATGGGAACAGGATGTTGGCCCATGGGTTTACCCATGTTTAGGCCTATTTTGTATGTATAAATAGAAGGATAGGCAATGTAAGAAAAGGGGAATAGTGCATCTATGTGATGTGAATTTATGTTAAGTGTGAGTAGAGTCTGTAAGTGATTTGTGCATGACTGTAAGATACTTTAAGAGCTAAGTGCAGGTCCTTGTAGCAGATTGTGGAGGTTTTAGTACTATAACACAAGGAAGAAGGATCTAGCAAGAAGCGCGGATCTTCTGTCCTGTGTGGAGTAAGGGTTTTGATGGTTTTGTTCTTGTCACTAATTGACTGAAGACAATAAAGAAGAAGAGTTGGTGTATGTAGCCCCAGGGTGGGGATGAACCACGTAAACGTTGTGCTGCCTTGCTTTTTGCTTGTCTTAATGTGTTTATGTCTTCTTTTGCCAAGTGGTTTAAGATGATTAGATAGATCTACTTATGCTTAGTGCTAATGATATGTGAGAATATTAGATCTAATCCATATGAATGTGCTTAGTGCTTGATCTACTAGATATGACCTATCTATTGATGCTAAGTTCTTAAGTACGTTATAACAGTGTGAATGTTGCAAAGCCCTACTTTATCAGTGAAGTGATTAATGATTATATATTGAGGAACTGATGGTGCTAAGGGATTTATTAAGTAGTACTATCATAGATCTGTGTCCCAGCTAAGGTTGCAGACACCTGAGTCTTGCAACCACCCCTACCTCTACCTTGGGTGATAATTCATCTGCCTCGCAGGTGTTTCCAAAAAGGGTTGGTATTTAGGGCTTTGTTGGTGCGGTATTGTAGCGTTGATCCTTGGGTCTGCCCCTGTGCCAAAAAATGGTTCCATTCCCGAGACTTGAAACTGTGATTGCTGGGAACTGAGAAGGAAGAAGCTCTGTGCAAATATTTGACCTGATATTGTGAAAGCTCTATGCATAGATATGTGCCCTAGTGCGCATTATTCTACTTGATTTATAAAGCTTTGTGCTAAAGAGGGAAACCAGATCTGAAGAAAGGAGGTTGGATCTGAAGGAAAGAAGCAAGATCTGAAATCTTTGTGCTCTAAGAAAGGTAAAAGTGAGAATTTCTGATTAAAAGAGGTAAGATATGCAAGCTCTATGCTCTGATAAAGGTAATAATAGTTAAAAAATTTATATCTAGAAGCTTTGTAAGATAAGGGAAAATTTTGTTTCTAGAATATGGATTTAGGTATGTTTAATAGAGTCTTTCCTAGTTTGAAAACTAGGGAATTAATAGATAAAATAAGGTTTGATACGAGTAGATCTGATAAGAATAGTGACATATATGTTATAGCTATGTATAGAAATATTGTTTGGACTAACAAATGGATGCAGGATCCTAGAAAGAATTTATTGCAGCTTAATTCCTATGATCCTAGTGCACAGTACAGAAGAGGCTATGGATCATTTAAGAGAAGGAGAGGATTAACCCTCTGTTACAGTTGCAGAAAACTGGGACATCTTTCTAAAGAATTCCCTGGGAGAAGACCTAGTTGTCTTTGTTGCAACACTATGGACCATGAAGTGTTGGATTGCCCCAGAATGATTGTTGAACTTGAAGAAATGAATCTGAATCAAGAAATCCCTAAGGAATATCCAAAGGCTATAGCAGAACCCCAAGAAGAATAAGAGAAAATATTGTGACAAATGAGAGAAACCTTGAATGACCACCGACATATTTGATTATCAGAGATCTTTAAAGACAAGGAATGCCTTGAAGCAATAATAGGAGACTTCGACATTTACTGTGTTCTAGATGAAGAAACACAGGTGAATATCGTGAAAGAGAGAACTTGGGAAGCTATAGGAAGGCTTGTTATGATTCATTCATTAGGAGGACTAAGGTTATTCAGAGGAAAACTGGTAAACCTGTGTGGAAGGTTCACTCAGATACCTATTGTTGGAGCCACCTTCTTCTAAATAAGTGAGATGTTATATTTAAAACCCAAAAACCTAGTTTTGAGATTTCGCTTATTTCACGACGCTACCCACTATCCTTAGTATCCCGACACGCGAAGTGGTGATAACATTTTTAAAGTTTACCCAGGTTAGTGTCAGGAGTAAGCTACTTCAAACCTTAGCTAAGCACTATCATGATTTTGTGACTCGATGGTCACTCTCCCAAAAATATGTACCTTCATAGCTCCGAATCACGAAGTCGCGATATTAACTAATTAAGTGTGGGTTAATTAGGAACTTAATTCAAATCACGAGTAATGAACTAAATCGCATCATCAAAATTTCAGGTTTTGGGGCTCAAAGGCTAGGAGTGAAATCTTCCGATACGACGAACGCCGAAAAAAGGGGATTAAAGACTAAAATGCACTTAATTAAGGGAACTAAACTGGATTAATCAACACATTAAACAACCTTTAACATGCACCATCTACGGAGTAATTTTTAAATGTTTTTTCATTTTTTTGTGTTACGACTCGTCAAGCATTTATGGCATTTATTTGAATTTGCAGTAAGGTGACACATAGTACGATCTCCTTTTAATTCTAAATCTTTCTATTAAGCGATTTGAGCGTTCTGTTGGCAAGGACACCCATGGGTTTTAAATGAACAAGATAGAGATTTTTTCCTTCATTATTTCACTTTTCATTTCTATTTGCGCGTAGAACCATTTCACTAGGATAACCGGTGTTTTGTGCTTTTCAATTTTTTCGAAAGAAGGTCCAGTTGCAGGTTTCTCTATCATGGCTCCATGAAAAATGTCCAAGGCAGTTGTCTAGATTTCAGGTTAGGGTTTACACGTGGTTTCTGATACCTCGTTGCGGAGTATCAATGCTATCAAGACTTGGTCATATGTTTCCAACATTCTGCAATCTGAGTCTGTAAGTTGTTCGGATGATTCTAGCGACAACAAGAATAACGAATTATCAACCAAATACAAAATCGTCGCTCAAGCAGAGATGCACAAAATACCGGCAAGACCCCAGCTTCTTCCCTATTGTGATATGATCAGGTGGGCACTGGACCATGTGGATATCCCAACCAAAACGATTATCAGCGAACATAAGGTAAATATTGGGACTTTCAGGCCAGAACATTTGCGGACAATGTATAAATTGTCACCCACACCGAACCTCACTCACAATGTTGAATTTCTAGAAGGTTTCAAGAAGAAGGAGTGCGAGCAGTATGCAAGAAGTTTGTCCAATCTGATTAATGATTGGGTCTCACACCCCACGAAATTTAGGGCCGACACTAATCGGATCTATTCAATCTCCGCCTTGGAGTCACAATTCAAGTACATAGCAATGATGGCCTACAGTTTGTATGGGAGGGAGGACACTACCCATTTTTTCCTCCCATGGGTACCGCTCATTCATACAGTTGTCGAGGGATTCTCCTTCGACTCAGCCAAACTGTTATTTGACAGTCTGACCATTCGAATTACCGAATATAGAGCACAGAGGGAAAGTAAGAAAGTGACTTCATTCTTTATGTATGCTTACATCATGGATGCCATCTGCTTCATGACACCCTTCCCATTAATGAACTAGAGCTGGGCTCCATCTAGTACAGAGCCTATTCATGTCTACCACTCGAAGCTTTGGGAGGATAATGCCAAAGAATTCATTTACAAAATCTTCAACTGGGTAATGGTGCCATTGCACATTGCCATCTTCAGCTAGCTGCTGCCTAGGATTTCAGATAGCATCGCGACCAACCTAAGTAGTATGGTAGATTGGTATATAGAGGTAGGAATTTCATATATCAGGGTTTTCAGCACCTTTGTCCCCCATATTCTCTACCATTATTTTTGCGATATAAGGTATTGTGTCGTGAGATCGCCAGGCAGACTATGCTCGGTGGAATAAGAAAAAAGCTCAAAGGAGTATCAAAGAAGGTATGTTCTCCCTTCCCTATTCATATTGGCGCATACTCCTTGTTGGATTTTGGCCATGCCAAAGCCGAGGCTATGGTTTTAAAAGAAATGAATTTGGTGGATATTGAGTTCAAGAAGCACGAACCTAGCAATGTTGTGAGCAATCACCTGGAGAGTTGTGGCCTGAAGAGATATGAACATGATGATTCCCCTCATGATGAAATATTCTGGGGTGCAAGGTCCTACTCATAAGTCCTGATTCATATTCAAGCCCTGCCACCCAGAGATAAGGTTGATTTCTTTAAATTCTAGGAGCACTGATGGAGTTGTCTCCCTCAAATTTTACAAGGTGAAACCCCAAAGCTTCCGGTCACACAGTAGATGGGGGTCAAAGGTTCAAAGGACTCAATTCCTAACAAGGAGAAGAACCAAGAGAAAATAGGGGAAGCTAGAACCTCAGAGCGAGGTGCCAAAATCCCCTACCAACAAGAAGGAAACCCAGAAAAGGGTACACCAGGTAAGCAGGCCCAAGGTCAAACAAAGATGCCCTCGAAGGGGTCGGGTGACTCATTACCGCTCATGTCAAACAAGCTAGCCACAGATGCTACCCTGAAACAACCATCCAAGAAAATCGGCAATCCGATCGCCATTATCACACCCTTACAGTTCACAAAGGGGGATCCCGATGCAGGGTGGACCTTCAATGAAGAACTGACGCCCATTTCCATAGAGGAGCTACCTTCTAATGAATTTTTCTTTGATAAAAAAAGGAAGGCCATGGTGAGGCAAGGATTATATCAAAGGGAGGGAATAATGGCTAACAAATTTAAAATCATGACAGATGGAAAGGCCGCGAAAGAGGAAGAGTTCACAAATGAGATAGCAAGAACACTAGGGACTTATCCTACAGCAAATCAGTACTCAGTTGGAACTCTGAAGGCCCAATTGAAACGAAATAACCTCTTGATCAACAAGTTAGAAGCTAAAGTGGCTACTACTAAAGTGAATGTCAGGGACGAGTTGAGAAAAATCCTTGAGCAAGATCGAATAGCCAATCTTTAGGAGATCTAGAAGCTCAGATTCGACCTTGAGAAGGTGCACCAGTCGACGCAAATTAGCCAAACATAGGTAAGCCAGCAGGGGCAACAAATTATAGAGTTACAATCGAAATTGGATGTGGTCGAGAATTAGGTTTTAGACATAAAAATGTTCAGATCCCAGGCCACTGAAATCCGACATAAGGTATTAACAACTCAACAAAACCTACTTGTAAAAGTAGGAACCATTCAAAACCATTTCCAGATGATAGATCAAGTGTTAGAAAATATTTCTTTGAGAGAAAGGAAAGTTGGGGTAGCTCGAGTCTCTTTCCAAGACACTATTATAGCTACGGTGAAGATAGAGATGGTCGACAGCTCCAATTTATCCATCGCAGAAAAAACTAGAGAAAATATCTTGTTGAAGGTCTGGGAGAAGAATATATCAGAGAGCAGGGGGAAAGCTAATGAATTGATGAATTCTTGTGAGGAAACGTTCACCTTGATAAGTAAAGGTTTGGTAGACCTTGACAAGGAAGGCAGTGTTGGGATGCTGGGAAAAATCAATATAGCTAAACATCGATTGGACATCAAAGAAAACATGGAGAAGGAACAAGTGGAGATATCCCAGATAAGCTAGGTCGATATGGCCCAAGTGGACAAATGGCTAGTACAGCCAAGTTTACAATTATGCTCCATCATTGCGGAAGACCGACAAGTAGGGAAAAGGTTACTGCAATTGGCGAAAAGTTGTTACACCTTTGAGGCAAGAAACCAAATAGAGCCTTCCAGGTTAATAGCCCAGTTGGTGGAATGGTGTGTCATTTTCATCGAGCAGGTGAAGGGGTAGGTCTCTGGTGCTAAATAATGACAGTTTTCAACCCGTTCTATTTCTGGAGACAAAAGAGTAGATAAAGAAAGTGCTCTGCCCTTATGAGGGAAGATAAAGACAAGGAGATGAAACGCTCCATTTTCTTTATTTGTAACAGACAAGTTTCCAGAATGATGAAACTTCTAAAAGTTCAGAATTTTTGTTTAAATAGGCATCGAGGAAGAGATGCAAAGGGGATTTTTTTTGGTGATAGATTGTAATAAAGAAAGTTCTTTTGAGACAGGATCAATACAAAGTGAATTGAAGACTCCATATTCCGTCAAGATTGAGTTATGTGTTTTCCTCTGTTATTTCATGTTTCATTGCATTTTTTTCATATACGTCTTTGATGAATGTTTTAGCTGCAATTTAGTATAACTTCTACTGTGGTGATCAGTCTCTAGTTGTCTAGTTATTTACAGTTTTTCCTCTATATCGGCTATTAGCAAGTACAAGAACTATGAATTACTTGGATCTCTATATTATATGCTTTCATCAAAGTATTTATTTCCTTTCTTCTTCTACCACAGCGTGGGATTCTTCTAAAATTGTCCCCCCACATTGTTGACAGCTCTATGTTTTCTTACTTAGTCTCAAAATTTTAAGCCTTCGATTTCATTAAACCCTTCATTTGGCTTCATTGAATTTTCCTCGTATAATATAAAATCAAAATAAGCATTTTAAAACATCAACCCTCTTTTAAAATCTCTGTTCTCCCCATGACTATACCCGTCATAAGGCAACCCAACATCAAACCCAGCCCATTGGGTCAAACCAGCATCGCTTTAAATCTTTTTGATACCATACTTAAGACTACCATCACTCGGACAGAGCTCGAACGTTCATGGTCCACCATCGAACGAGATATCAGTATTCAAGAATATTTGGAAGTTAGGCAAAGACATCTCAGAGATCAGCTATAGCCTCATCCCCAAAAGTTGTCTCCCCCATTTTCTTTTACTCTTATTAGATGCTTAGACTCTACACTTTATAGCCTTAAGTGTAGACTCAGGACCAACATATTTCTAGCGTTGTTGTCGGGGACAGAGAATCGTAGTCACTTTCCCTTGAGAGAACGACATTTCTGAGTTTCATTTTTTGATAGTGAACAAAGAGCAAACACCTTGTTAAGGCTAAACCTTCACCATTCACTTGTTGACTCCACTCTTAAGTAAGCTGGCATCCTTTCGGAAGAACACCAAACAAAACCCAAATGCCAAATAGACAGTGCCAGTTTCTGACCCTAAAACAATACTAAGACCAAGAGGTCTTTTTAAACAAAACGTGGTTGCATATCAACCCAATTACAATTAATCTAAAGATAAGACCCCTTTTGTACCTTCATCCTCGTGAGAACTTCCTCTCAGGAAAATATTGGATAGTGCCATAAAAACTAAGATCTCTCTGACTACCTCTTACATTACAAAGGGTGACATGCCTGCCTCAAAGCTCATACCTATTGATATCCCATTGACTCTCAATATAAACCCCTCCGTCAATCAGAACCTGGAAGAAGTTTTCATGTAAATGGATTAGACATTGGTGGGCTCTCCCATTTACATATCCTGCAATTCGGAGGAGCCGAGTCCATGATACCTTCTTTTCCTTTTTCATATTTCGCCTCCCCTAGTAAAAAGTTTCTCGATTTCTCCCCTTTCCACCCCGAGGAAGAGAGAGATTTACTTTACATCTTCACCAACCCTCTTTATAATGCACCGATTTCCTCTCCTAGGTTATCCATGGCTGCCGCCAAAGGAGGAGAAGGGGGAATAGGAGGCGAAGGCCAGCAACCACCTCCCAAGGTTTTCACCAAAGTAGCCACTAGATACGCCTCCTTGGTCCTTCCCATACCTCTCCATGATTTACCTAAAAAATATATGAAAAACTTACCCAAATTCACAGGAGAAGGGGATCTAACTGCAACGGAGCATATTAATGTTTTTGATCAATTTGTTGATATTCTAGGTCTTGAGAATGAGGACGTGTATTCCCAATTGTTTGTCCAAACCTTTGAAGGACAGGTAAGAACTTGGTTTCGGAGCCTTCCCCCAAGTTCAATCATATCCTATGATGCGCTAGAAGACCTCTTTCTCAAACAATGGGGTGAAAGAAAGGATCATGTATACTATTTGACCGAGTTCGGGTCTTTAAAGAAAAAGGGATCTAAAACTATTATGGAATTTATCCAAAGGTTTAACAAGTTGTATAATAAGATCCCTATTGAAGTTAAACCATCTCAACTCGCAACCAAGGTAACTTTAGCAGGAGCTTTTGAACCCGATTTCGCTCTACTATTAAGAGAAAGGAGAGGGGTCGACCTAACCCCAAATGCAGGATGACGTTGTTGAAATTGAGTCAAACATGATGGCTTCACTAAATTAAAAACAAAAATTGAGATAGGAAACAGGGAAACTAGATGTCTTAGAGAACAAGTAGGTCCCTCTGGATCTGGAAGATCCTCAGATGACAAAATGGATGACATGGCTAGGATAATAAAATAACTATCAAACAAAATCTCGAGAATGGAGCTAGATCAATCCAAATCTGATCAATTTGTTAAGAGAGAATTCACGAGAAATCCCAATCCTTAGTTCCAACCAAGACAAATTAAAAATGAAGACCGAAAGATTCAAGAACCTCTGAAAAATGAAAGTTTTATAGGGGGAAATGATATGCAAGAATTTGAAGACTTGGAAGAAGACGTAAACAACTTAGGTGACGACTGTGTACAACCTCACTTGACCAAAGAACATTATGAGAAGTCCCTGAACACGGAACAATCATGGGTCGAAGACAAAAACGATGCTGATGATTTTTCTTATCAAGGAATGGTCAACACCATAATGGTTGAACTCTAGCACAAGTACAATATAAGGCCTAGAAATAAACCTGTGTCAACTATGCAACCCAAGAAAATTTTTTCCTAGGGGAGAAATATACGAGCCCGTCCAGAAAGAGACCGAGATGCGAAATAACATAGGGGTAGATTCGCAGAATACCAACGTAAAATGGGCCGAAGCCCAAGAGATAAAAAATAAGGCAGCTGAAACGCGGACACTCGAAACCAGAAACACTAAAATTAAAATGGTTCTACTAAACAAAATGGATAGGAAGGAGTCTGAGGTTTCGGCCAAGGAAACGGATAAAACCACGGGAGTTTTCTGCCTAGAAAGCGAGATAAAAAAGATCAAGATACCCATACCTTTGGTCGAGTTGGCGAAAAATCCTGTGTACCGAAAACAAATAACCAAGATGATAAATTTTTTAGATATGGAGATTTAGTTTGATGTAATAAATATGGAAGATGAAAAGCCTAATATCACTTTTGGTCCACATTTTGAAGGTGCCAGATATACCGTCACCCCCTTCTATATTACCCTGAAAGTGCACGATCGGTTGTTGCATAATTGCATGTTGGACTTTGGGGCCTCTCATAACATAATGCCCAAATCTATTATGGAAGTACTAGGCCTTGAAATCACCATACCCTATGGAGATTGTTACTCATTCGATTCGAGGAGAGTTATGTGTATGGGTATGATCAAAGATTTAGTAGTCACCCTCACCCAGATTCTGGTAAAAAATGTCCTAATGTATGTAGTTGTCGCCGATATACCCCCAAAGTATGGTCTACTATTGTCTAGATATTGGGGAGCCAATATTATGGGATCCCTCCAGCTGGATATGACCTATGCCACAATCCCTATTTTTGGTGGACAGTTCACACGGTTATAGATGGAAACATGGTTGGCATATACAGTAAGTGATCCACAGAATCCTAACAATTACCCTGTTTACATCACCGATCAAGACCTGGGAAATTGTATTCTATCCTTTGACGATACTAAAGAAAATTGTGTAGAAGAAAGTGACATCGATGAAATCGGAACCAAAAAGATAGCTAAAAATATGCACAGCACTTGAACTCGGAAAATGTTCTTTGATGGAGCTTCGTCATGTGAAGGAGCAAGTGTGGGAGTGTTTTTAATAGCACCTAAAAATGAATTCGTCGTTCCCTTCTCTTACAGGTTACAGTGGGACGAAGACTGCACAAACAACTTTTGCGAATATGAAGCTCTAGTCTTGGGTCTGGAAGATGCCAAGAAGATAAACATAAAGAATTTAGAGCTCTATGGACATGCTGAACTGATTGTGAAACAGCTAAATCACCAGTACCAGGCCAAGCACCCGAGACTGAGGTCCTACAAAAATTGCGCCTGGGATCTAATGGAAAATTTCTTCTCATGGGTAAAGGTCCATTTCATCCCATGAGCCGAAAACCAACAGGCCAATTCACTGACCAAAGCAGCTTCGACTTTCGCACCCCCTACCACTTTCAAATTAAAATACCACATAGAGGTAAGACATAGACCATCCATACCAAAAAACATACGATACTGGCGGATTTTCAATGATGATGAACAGATCAGAAAGTTCCTAGAAATGGTGGATGATTTCTTTGAAACCCACATTCACCAAGAAAACCAAAACGATCATACTTTGATTATGCAGGAAGGGGAGGAACCCCAAGAGTTCCAAGAAAAAATTGCAAATCATTGCCTGCTATTGTTAAAAATTAATCAGATCCCTAGGGGACTGATACCCCTAGAAAGGTTGTTTGATCAAAACGACCTGCCTCTGAAGTCCACCTTGCAGCCCCAACTGGAGGAGGTTGAAGACTGTGATGTGGGCACCACCAAAAAGCTTAGGATAGTGAAGTTATCAAAGTATCTTCCTCCTGAGATAAAAAACAAGTATAAGGACTTACTCGGGCGGTATAAAGATGTCTTTGCATGGTCTTATGATGAGCTCAGAACCTATGACACCTCTGTGTTCGAGCACAAAATACCTTTGAAACCTGGTATTAAACCCTTTCGATAGAAGCTCAGACAAATCAACCCCATTTTACTACTTGTGGTCGAAAGAGAAGTGAAAAAATTGTTAGACGCAAAAATAATTGTACCTCTCAGGTACTCTGACTAGGTGGCGAGCTTAGTCTCGGTTAGGAAGAAAAACAAGGAGATTAGACTATGTGTAGACTTTATAAATCTAAAAAATTCCTCTCTCAAAGGTAACTATCCTCTACCCAAAATGGATCACGTTTTGGAAAAAGTAGTCGGGGCAAATAGGATGTCGATGATCGATGGGTTTTCCGGTTATAATCAAATTGTCGTCAATGAGCATGATAAAGAAAAAACATCTTTCACCACCCCTTGGGGCACATTTATGTATGAAAAAATGCCTTTTGGTCTGATGAACGCAGGTGCCACCTTCCAGCGTGCTATGGACATCGCCTTCATCAATGAAAAAGATAAATGTGTGGTTATCTACCTCGACAACTTGATTGTCTTCTCCAAATCCGATGAAGACCATCTACTACACCTGAAGCAAACATTTGAAAAATGCCGAAAATTTGGTTTGTATTTAAACCCCAAGAAGTCTCACTTCGCGATGCAGGAAGGTAAACTCTTGGGCCACATTATGTCTCGGGATGGAATTAAAATCGACCCTAAAAGGGTGGAAGCTATAGACACCATAAATATTCCTAAGAATATAAAAGAAATTCAGTCATTTTTAGGAAAAATAAATTTTTTGAGAAGATTTATCCCAAACTTTGCTGAAATTGTGAAATTGATCACAGATATGCTCAAGAAGAACAACGAAGTGAAATGGATGACAAAGGCTAAAGCGTTGTTTTCACGCATCAAGAAAGTTATCAGCGAAGCACCCATATTAGCAAGCCCTGATTACCTAAAGGATTTCCTGATTTTCTTGTTCGCCTCCGAACAAACAGTGGCGGCAGTACTCCTTTAGAAGAATGAAGAGGGTTTCGAGCAACCAATAACCTTTTTTAGTAAAATTCTTAGAGATGTTGAACTGAGATATGATATAATGGAGAAATAAGTGTATGTTATGGTTAAGGCTTTGAAGGATTTTAGAACTTATGTTCTACACTCCAAGGTAATCGCATACGTTCCCACCAGTTCTGTGAAGGATATATTGGTCCAGCCAGACAGTTATGGAAAGAGGGGTCGGTGGCTCGCTAAAATTCAAGATTTCAACCTAGAGGTAAAACCGACAAAACTAGTAAAGGGACAAGGTTTGGCTAATCTCTTGGTGGAATCAAATTTCAGAGCGCTTGGAATAAATAACCTACAAGGATATGAGGGACATGGGGACATAAATGAGCCCAACAACCAAATAGCTATCTCCATAATTGAAGAGAAGTTCATCTTATCAGATTGGTATAAAGATATAGTGTCCTACCTACTGACCCTGAAATTCCCTAGTGATCTATCTCCAGCTAAGGCCAGGACACTGAAGCTGCATGTGGTGAAGTACTGCATATCTGAAAGTCAATTGTATTAGAAGGACCACTTAGGTTTCCTACTGGTTTGTTTGGTAGAATCAGAAACAGAGGGGGTCATAAACGAATTCCACGAAGGAGTGTGTGGAGGGCATAACGCCTCGAGGGAAACAACTTATAAAATCCTGAGGGTAGGATATTATTGGCCTAAAATTTTCTCAGATGTCAACATCAAAGTTAGAGCATATAACCCTTACCAGTTGTTTGTAGGAAAACAGAAGCTCCCATCACTACCTCTGGTTTTTGTCAAAATCGAAGCCCCTTTTCAACAATGGGGGTTATATTTTATAGGAGAAATCAACCCACATTCCATCGCTCAACACAAATGGATCCTCACCACCACAGATTATTTCACCAAATGGGTGGAGGCTATTCCCACTAGGAAGGCAATCGATTCAGTGGTGATAGATTTCCTGGAAGAGAGCATACTGTCCAAATTTGGTTGTCCTCAAAAGATAGTGATGGATAATGCCCAGGCATTCAAGTCTATGGAAATGGTCATCTTTTGCCAAAAACATAACATCGTATTGGGCCACTCCACAACATATTACCCTCAAGGTAATGGGTTAGCCAAATCATCAAATAAAAGTTTGATTACCATAGTTAAGAAGGTACTGAGCGAAAACAAAAGATCTTGGCATGTACACTTAAAATACGCCTTATGGGAAAATTGGATAGGTATGAAGAAATCCATTGGTACTTATCCTTTTCAAATGGTGTACAGGACTGATGTGGTTTTACCTATAAATTTGGTGGTTCCTGTAACGAAGCTCTGGCAAGATGAGAGAGAAGAGCCAAACCACGTCACAAGAAGAATAAATCAGATGATCGAGGTCCAACAACGCAGGACTGAGGTGAACGCAAGGATGCAGAAATATGAGGACAACATGAAAGCGTTGTTCAATCGTAAAGCCAAAAACAAGGATTTCCTCCCCAACAATTTGGTTTTGAAATGGGATGCTATTTGGAAAAACATGGTAAATTTGATCATATCTGGTATAGACCGTTCAAAGTCTCTGCTTCTGAAGGGAAGAATTCATTTCAGTTAGAGAATTTGGATGGTGAAACTCTCAGCGGCCCTGTCAACGGGCGTTATTTAAAGAACTATATGTAATAAATGAGTTCCAAATCTCCATTGTATATACTGGTTTGTGTTTCCCTTTTTCTTTTTTATAAACTTTTTGGTATGTTCACTTTCACCTTGAATAAAATAGGTTGTTGATTTCCTAGAAGTAGAGACATAATTTTTGACACCCAGAATCCCATAAATCCTGAAGACCTGATACTCTTCATGTTGTTTCATACAGGCCTCTGAATTATAGCCCAAACTGCAAAAAGAGAAAGGGACGGTCAGGTATCCGGAAATTGACCCACCCAAAATAGGTGACAAAGAATACTTTTTTTTCAAGAACAAAATGAAGTGGTAAGGCAAAGAGATGAATTTCCAAAGTATCTGGGTTTTCAAATGAATATCAATTAAACACAGTAGTGGTCTCACAAGTATGATGTGTTCACCTGAGTCGAGATTGCATGATAACGTCCAGTTTTTGAGGTCCATAGCCTTCTCTCTTTCCCTTTTTCACCCTTGGTCCTTTCTCCTTAAGCTCTGACACTTGCCCATACCATCCACAGAGGAAAAGAGATTCTTCTTCCATTAGGGAAACTGGTGAATGTCTCTGAAAGTGGGTTGGTCTTGACAGCTTCTCGGCCCCCTGCTGAACAAGGCCATGCATAGGCAGACCCTAACTCTCTTAAGTCTTTTAACGGTTTTCAAATGGTTAAGTCTTGCTCAAAAGAAGACCCCTAGAAATGAATTTCGTCCCTTTTTCTTGCCGACTAGGGTGTTGTGAAGGTTAAGAGAAAGTTGGTCTGGAGCACTCAAAGCTAGTTGATAGGCCTCTGTTGTGAATTTTACACAGATATCACCTATGTTATTATTTATACAAATTGATTTCCCCCCCTTCATTTTCCAAAAATAAAATATAAGAAAGATGGTGAAAGGAAATTCATAATTGATTGCCCCCATCTAGTCCAAAGAGATGATGAAAGGAAATTCATAAAATGATTTCCCTCATCTTAGCATTTAAATGCATAATTACCCTTTGAAGTGGTGAAAGGAAATTCAATAAAGGGGACCAGATAACTTCACCGGGGTATTGAATAGGCTCGTTGTTAGTGAAGAAATGTCTAAGATATTTGTAAGGCCGTCACACGTAAATCATACTATGCTTTGGTAATTATCTTTCTCAAAACTGGATCTACATCTCAGGTTCATCACAGGTCTCCCTGATTTAAAGCATGGGTTTTACTTTGTTTGATGCAAACCCAAACCCACAGGACCTGTTGAAATTCCTAAGATTTGTTTGGGTCGTTTTGAGCAGACCCGATTAAGTGTCGAGGAAGGGAAAGTTACCGTGGACTGTAGTTGAGCTTAGAAAGCATTTTGGGTTTGAAAGATTTCCAGAATTAAGTTTGAAGCCTCAAGGTTCTCTCTGTATCCTCTTTCCCAACCAGTTTCTCAAAAGTAAACTGATGACTCCATTTACCCATATAGGCACTCGGTCTACTATTCTTCTCACCCCACGAGGAGGCGATATCCCTAGTTATAGCCTATGTTGGAGATGCCTTCTTCTAAATAAGTGAGATGTTATATTTAAAACCCAAAAAGATAGTTTCGGTATTCTCTTATTTCGCGACGCTACCCACTGTTCTTAGTATCTTGACACGTGAAGTGGTGATAACAGTTTTAAAGTTTAGCCAGGTTAGTGTCAGGAGTAAGTTACTTAAAACCTTAGCTAAGCACTATCGTGATTTCGCGACTCGGTGATCGCTCTCCCAAAAAGTAGTACCTTCGTAGCTCCGAGTCTCGAAGTCATGATATTCATTAATTAAGCGTGGGTTAATTAGGAGCTTAAGTTAGATCACGAGTAATAAACTAAATAGCATCATCGTGATTTAGAGTTTTGGGGGCTCAAAGGCTAGGAGTGAAATCTTTCGATACGGTGAACGCCAAAAAAAGGGGATTAAAGACTAAAACACACTTAATTAAAGGAACTAAACTGGATTAATCAACGCATTAAACAACCTTTAACACGCATCGTCTACTGAGTAAGTTTTAAATGTTTTTGCATTTTTTCGTGTTACAAATCGTCAAGCATTTATGGCATTTATTTGAATTTGCGGTAAGGTGACAAATAGTACGATATCATTTTACTTATAAATATTTCTATTAAGCGATTCAATCATTCTATTGGAAAGGACACCCATGGATTTTAAATGACCAAGATAGAGAGTTTTTCCTTCATTATTTCAGTTTTCATTTCTATTTGCGTGCAAAACCATTTCACTAAGACAATCGTTGTTTTGTGCTTTTCAATTTTTTCAACAAGAGGTCCAGTTGCAAGTTTCTCTATCATGGATCCATGAAAAACATCCAAGGAAGCTATCCAGAGTTTAGGTCATGGTTTAAACGTGGTTTCTGATACCTTGCCATGGAGTATTAATGCTGTCAAGACATGGTCATACGTTTCCAAGATTCTGCAATACGAGTCTGTAAGTTGTTCGAATGATTCTAGAGACAACGAGAACGACGACTTATCAACCAAATACAAAATCGTCGCTCAAGTAGAGATGCACAAAATAGTGGCAAGGCCCCAGCTTCTTCCCTATTGTGATATGATCAGGTGGGCATTGGACCATGTGGATATCCCAACATGAACAATTATCAGCGAACAAAAGGTAACGATTGGGACTTTCAAGCCAGAACTTTTGCGGGCAATGTATAAATTGTCACCCACACCGAACCTCACTCACAATGTTGAATTTCTAGAAGGATTCAAGAATAAGGAGTGTGAGCAGTATGCAAGAAGTTTTTCTGATCTGATCAAAGATTGGGTCTCACACCCTATGAAATTCAAGGCTGACACTAACATGATCTATTCAATCTCCTCCTTGGAGCCACAATTCAAGTACATAGCAATGATGGCCTGCAGATTGTATGGGAAGGAGGACACTACCCATTTTTTCCTCCCATGGGTACCACTCATTCATACAATTGCCAAGGGCTTCTCCTTCGACTGGGCCAAACTGTTGTCTGATAGTCTGACCAGTCAAATTACCGAATATCGAGCGTAGAGGGCAAGTAAGAAAGCGACTTCATTCTTTATGTCTTCTTACATCATGGATTCCATCTACTTCATGACACCCTTCCCATTAATGAACTGGAGCTAGGCTCCATCTAGTACAGATCCTATTCATGTCTACCACTTGAAGCTTTGGGAGGATAATGCCAAAGAATTTATTTACGAAATCTTCAACTGGGTAATGGTGCCATTGCACGTCGCCATCTTCGGCTAGCTGCCGCCCAGAATTTTGGATAGCATCGCAACCAACCTGAGTACTATGGAAGATTGGTATATAGAGGCAGAATTTTCATACATCAGGGTTTTCAGCACCTCTGTCCCCCCATATGCTCTACCACTATTTTTGCTAGATAAGTTATTGTGTCATGAGATCGCCAGGCAGACTGTGCTCGGTGGAATAAGAAAAGAGCTCAAAGGATTATCAAAGAAGGTATGGATGCCCTTCCCTATTCATATTGGTGCATATTCCTTGTTAGATTTTGGCCATGCCAAAGCCGAGGCTATGGTTTTAGATGAAATAAAGCTGGTGCATATTGACTTCAAGAAGCACGACCCTAGTAAGGTTGTGAGAAATCACCTGGCGATTTTTGGCCTGAAGAGATATGAACATGAGGATTCCCCTCATGATAAAATATTTCATGGTGCGAGGTCCTACTCAGAAGTCCTGAGTCAGATTCAATCCCTGCCACCTGGAGATAAGGCCGATTTCTTTAAATTCCAAGAGCACCGATGGAATTGTCTCCCTCAGATTTTACAGGGTGAAACCCCAAAGATTTCGGTCACACAATAGACGAGGGTCAAAGGTTAAAAGGACTTGAGTCCTAACAAGGAGAAGAACCAAGAGAAAACAGGGGAGGCTGGAACCTGAGAGCGAGGAGCCAAAATCCCCTACCAACAAGAAGGAAACCCCAAAAAGGGTACGCCGGGTAAGCAGGCCCAACGTCAAACAGAGATGCCCTCGAAGGGGTCGGGCGACTCATTACTGCTCATGTCAAACAAGCCGGCCATATATGCTACCTTGAAACAACAATCCAAGGAAATCGATAGTCCGATCGCCATTATCACACCCTTATAGTTCATAAAGGGGGATCCCGATGTGGGGTGGATATTCAATGAAAAACACATGCCCATTTCCATAGAGGAGATGCCTCCTAACAAATTTTTCTTTGATAAAAAAAGGAAGGTCGTGCTAAGGCGAGGATTATATCAAAGGGAGGGTGTAATGGCTAAAAAATTTAAAATCATGACAGATGGAAAGGTTGCAAAAGAGGAAGAGTTCGCAGACGAGATAGCAGGAACACCAGGGGCTTATGCTACAACAAGTTAGTACTCAGTTGGAACTCTGAAGGCCCAGTTGAAACGAAATAACCTCTTGATCAACAAGTTAGAAGCTAAAGTGGCTACTGCTGAAGTGAATGTCAGGGACGAGGTGAGAAAAATCCTTGAGCAAGCCTGAATAGTCGATCTGTAGGACATCGAGAAGCTCAGATCTGACCTCGAGCAGGTGTGCCAGTCGGTGTAAATTAGCCAAACACAGGTAAGCCAGCAAGGGAAACAAATTATAGAGTTACAATTGAAATTGGATGTGGTCGAGAATCAAGTTTTAGACATAAAAAATTTCAGATCCCAAGCTACCAAAATCCGACATAAGGTATTAATGGCTCAACAAAACCTACTTGTAAAAGTAGGAACCATTCAAAACCATTTCCAGATGATAGATCAAGTGTTAGAAAATATTTCTTTGAGAGAAAGGGTAGCTGGGGAAGCTCGGGTCGCTTTCCAAGATGTTGTTATAGATACAGAGAAGATAATGATGGTCAACAACTCAAAATTATCCATCGCAGAACAAACTAGAGGAAATATCTTGCTAAAGGTCTGTGAGCAGAATATATCAGAGAGCATGGGGAAAGCTAATGAAGTGATGAATTCTTGTGAGGAAGCATTCACCTTGATAAGTAAAGGTTTGGTAGAACTTGACAAGGAAGGCAGTGTCGGGACGCTATGAAAAATCAATATAGCTAAACACTTGTTGGACATCAAAGAAAACATATAGAAGGAACAAGTGGAGATATCCCAGATAACCCAGGTCGATATGGCCCAAGTGGACAAATGGCTAGTACAACCAAATTTACAATTATGCTCCATCATCGTGGAATACCGACAAGTAGGGAAAAGGTTGCCGCAATTGGCGAAAAATTGTTACACCTTTGAGGCAAGCAACCAAACAGAGCCTTCCAGGTTAATAGCCCAGTTGGTGGAAAGGTGTGTCATTCGCAACGAGCAGGCGAAGGGGCATGTTTCTGGTGCTAAATAATGACAGTTGTCAACCCATTCTATTTTTGGAGCCAGAAGAGTAGAGAAAGAAGGTGCTCTGCCCTTATGATGGAAGACGAAGACAAGGAGATGAAACGCTCCATTTTCTTTATTTATAACAGACAAGTTTCCAGAACGATGAAAGTTGTAAATGTTCAGAATTTTTGTTTAAATAGGCATCGAGGAAGAGATGCAAAGGGGCTTTTTTTTGGTGATAGATTGTAATAGAGAAAGTTCTTTTGAGCCAGGATTAATAAAAAGCAAATTGAAGACTCCATATTCTGTCAAGATTGAGTTATTTGTTTTCCACTGTTATTTCATGTTTCATGTCATTTTTTACATATACATCTTTGATGAATGTTTTAGCTGCAATTTAGTATAACATCTACTGTGGTGATCAGTCTCTAGTTGTCTAGTTATTTACAGTTTTTCCTTTGTATCGGCTATTAGAAGGTACAAGACTTATGAATTAATTGGATCTCTATATTATATGCTTTCATCAAAGTATTCCTTTCCTTTATTCTTCTGCCACAGTGTGGGATTCTTCTAAAATTTCCGCCCCACATTTTTTATAGCTCTATGTTTTCTTACTTGGTCTCAAGATTTTAACTCAGTTACGGAAAATGGCCTTCGATTTCATTAAACCCTTCATTTGGCTTCATTGAATTTTCCTCGTATAATCTAAAATTGAAATAAGCATTTTAAAAAATCAATCCTATTTAAAAGCTTTGTTCTCCCCATGACTGTACCTGTCGTAAGGAAACCCAACATCGAACCCAACCCATCAAGTCAAACCAGCATTGCTTTAAATCTTTTCGATACAATACTTAAGACTACCATCACCTGGACAGAGCTCGAATGTTCATGGTCCACCATCAAACGGGATATCAGTACTCAAGAATATTTGGAAGTTAGGCAAAGACAGCTCAGAGATCGACTATAGCCTCACCCCCTGAAGTTGCCTCCCCCCTTTTCTTTTACTCTTCTTAGATGCTTAGACTCTACACTTTATAGCCTTAAGTGTAGACTCAGGACCAACACCTATGACTGTCAATGGAACTTCGACAAAGGAAGATTTTGAGATTATTCAATTTATTGAGGCCAGTGCCCCATTTACCATGTTAATAGGAAAACCTTGGATTGACAAATCTCAAGCCAGATGAAAGGAAGAAGAATAATTTTTGGAGCAGAAGAAACAAGAATTAAAAGATTTCATGACCAAAAAGATTGCAAAATTGATTGAAGAATAGAAGAACAGATCGAAGCTATTTGACACTAGAGACCCTGATGTCGAAGATGAAAGAACACTAGGAGACCCACAGAAGATTGAAGTACTTACTCTAGATAAAGAAGAGGTATTACCCCTTAATCCTAGGAAAGAATCTCAACAATGTGTAGTGACTATGTTAAAAGAAGATAAGAATCAGAATGGAAAAAGACATACTGAGCCAAAGTTCACTGGAAAGAAGGCTAGAAAGCTAAGTAAGAAGAGGTATAAGATCAAAAAGTTACAAAAGATTCCAGAGGGAACTTCGTAGAAAGAAAATTTGCAGAATTGGAACTTTGTCAGAATATCAGAACAATTACACATGGTACTTCGCCATGGCGAAGCAATATAGTCGTTGGGGGAGATATATACGTTAGACTCCCACTCCGAACGGGTTGAAAATCATTTACAGATCAACACCATACCATTGGACCACACCATAATGGACAGAACAAGAGTTAATGAGGCTTCATACCCATTACAAGCGAATCATTGCCAAGTTACCTACTTATCCCGTCGCGCCATGAACGGATAACACTTTTTCTAACTGAGAATTTGAAGCCCGCGAACTAAGAGAATTGTATATAGTGATCACTACAATATTGTTGTTTTTTCTAGTGTCATATCTAAGTTCATCATGACCCCAATAATTTTAATCCTGAGTGCGTATGTCTGACGAGCTCATCGCAGTTGAAGAATCAGTAATAAAAGTTCTCCTAGACTTAATGATTGAAAGAGTCATGTCGGAGAGAGAAGTGTCTATAGGTGTACAAGCATCTTCGATGAGAGGACTGTCGGCCTCTCCATCCACTGCTTGTGTCAATCCATCCTGGCCAGTAGATGAAAAGAGAACTAAGCATAGGGATGATCTCACAAATCCTAAGTTAATCCCGAGTATACTACCCACCTATCTACCACCTCTGAGTAGTGCAATAAATCGAGACAATGTTCCCAGCGATTTTGAGTACGCCTTGGTCACTGCGTACCTCCGGAAGGGGATACATGCAGTTCACACCAACCAAGATAAAATTGCATCGTTGAATTTTAGTGACTTCAACCTCAGTGAAAAGAAGTTCTATAGCATGCTTTCCCCATATAAGTATTTGACTCAAACAAAAGGAAATAATTCAAGGATAATTCCTCAATCATGGACCCATGACCTCGTGCAGTCCACACTGCTCAATGTCATGAAGATCTCAGACTTCGGAAGGCACCAAGAAGTGAATGCATGCATCAATATACTGTTGTCTCATTACCATGGAGGATACTTATGGTTAAACTGTCGTATCATAGTGGATCTAACGTTGATCAATCGGATCACAGGGCTAAGTATGCAAGGTCCTGACCCACAAGATTTTTACTCGGGAAAATCCATGGAATGTGCTCTTGCGTAGAAGATTAAAGACACCTACAGAGATGTTGAGAAGGTAACATGAGGCTACAAGGTAGCCTCTTTCCATAGCAGAACAATATGCCTCGCCTGCCAATTGATTGCAGGAAAGTTGGTGCGAAAGAATTGACCCACCCAAGTCACTAGTTTCGTAGTCGACCTCACAGGGAAGTGCGTAGAAGGACTTCAGATGAATTGGGTGTAGTACCAGGTAAACCAGTTCGAACTGGACTACAAGGAAGCCCAAGATTAGGGATATGCATTCCACTTTAGTTGGCTATTGATCATGATCACTTTCATTGCATGGAAAATTTTGGAAGGTGCAACCTTCCCAAACAATGAGTCGTTTGAACCTCTGGCCATGAAGTTTAGTACATTGTGGTACTTGAATGACATGAATAAACAGTGGTAGTCAAATGTCATGTTCCATATGTATTACAACCAGTTGAAGGTAGCCTTCCATTCCCAACCTCGTATGACCCCGAATACCCTCCACAGGTTTCGGCCCTTAATGAAATTCAATGCGGACCGCCATTTTATTTACATCACATCACGCATAGATGGACATAAACAACAGTTGCAATCATACTACAAGTTGACAGAGGATGACTTGGAAGAAATTACCAAGGAATGTTAGGTGGACCTCCTGATTCCAGCAGACCCTACAAAGATGTCCGATGTTGACATCCCAAAAACAACGCAGGATACACCCAGACCTAGCAAGATAAAGAAGACCAAAGAGGTCGATGATTTAGACAATGCATCCATGAAGACCGCTTCCATCTCAGTAGAGCAAGGAGGAGATGGTAGAGAGATATATGGCATAGAATTTGAACAGAAGAAAGATGAGGTTACACCTCCTAGAGACGAGGAGTACCCCTCAAAGAAAAGGAAGGTTTCCCCACCGAAACCCTCATCCCGAAAGAAAGTGAAAGCAACCAGGACCAAATTTGAGACCACCCTCACCTCAAACGACTTCGACTTCATCGTCGCAGCACTGAACAATGATTCGATGGAGATAGAAGATAAGTAAGAAGCTAAGAAAGAGGAGGTGTTTAATCGGATTGAGGATGAGCTCCAAGGGGTGCATCCGAAATTACAGTCCAGCTGCGTAGTTTCTACTACGCCTCTGTCAGCAAGAACAATAGAACTAGGTGATGAGCCAACTCAACTACACCACATCGCTAATACAGTCAAAGATTGACTTCGACGAGCTTAGGAAGAGACAACACAAGCCACCGAGGCTCTAGAACAAGTATAGAAAGACCTTGAGGATCAATGCATTGTTTCAAAACAGGAAAAGTTTTCTCTGCAAGCGAAGTGGGATGGAGAAAAATAATAGTTACAGCAAAGCAAGGAACAGTTGCTCACCGAGCAACGCGATGTAAAGGAAATGGGTCACAAAGCATTTTTCTCTATGACAGTTTCCAAAGTAAAGGCCGAAGAACAAGTTCCACATTAGGTGACACAACTTGAAGAGGTAATCCAACAGCTCCAACAGCACATAGCAGACTTGGAGCTCTGCACTATGCCTAAGACCCCTCAAGATGTAAGAGACCTAAGGGAAGCAACTGCCCATAGTGTAGTTGACAGATTAAAATCTCTTTCCTTGGAGTGCAAGTAGTTGAGTAACTGGAGTGCCCAGACATATGAGAACCTCACAGAAAATCTAGAATTATAGGCATTGGATTCACATCTCAATGAAGAAAAACATCATGCAGACACACTACAAGCGTAGCTGAAAGCCCTGTCAGTTGTAGAAAGAATGAAGCGGTCTGAGGAGAAACACACCACCCAATAGTAGATGCATACGATTCAAAGTAGAGTGATGGAAGTTACTCAACGACTTCAACCAGTAAAATATAAAACATGCCAGTTATTCACAAAGGTTGAAAGCCGAGGAGTAGAGCTATAATAGGTTGTCATTGCAGTAGAGAAATGCCTAGAAGGGCCCATGAACGACACAGTGATCTAGGAATTCACCGAGCAAGAGGTCATAGCAAAACAGTAGGTTGAAGAAGATTGATCCAAGCTCGATTCCTTCAAAGTAGAACTGGTCAGATCAAAGTGACTCGGGAGGAGTCATAGGTGAGTGTTGGGGGCCTGTTGGCCCTTGACAAAGTTTTGGGAGATTCTTAGTCATAGTGACCTATTTTGGGACTTCGACAGCCTGTCGAAAGAGGAGCGCAAGATGAAGCGGAGATCATGGGATCTCGACCCACTTTTGGATCCTTTTTGGGTTTTTGGGAATATGTAACAGGAACAGGATGTCGACCCATGGGTTCACCCATGTTTAGGCCTATTTTGTATGTATAAATAGAAGGATATACAATGTAAGAAAATGGGAATAGTGCATATATGTGATGTGAATGTATGCTAAGTGTGAGTAGAGTCTGTAAGTGCTTTGTGCATGACTGTAAGAGACTTTCACAGCTAAGTGTAGGTCCTTGTAGCAGATTGTGGAGGGCTTAGTGTTGTAATGCAATGAAGAAGGATCTAGAGAGCTGAGTAGATATTCTATCCTGTGTGGAGTAAGGGTTTTGATGGCTTTGTGCTTGTAAACGATTGGCTGAAGAAAATAAAGAAGAAGAGTTGGTGGAAGTATCCCTAGGGTGGGGGTGAACCACGTAAACACTATGTGTCCTTGCTTTGTGCTTGTCTTAATGTGTTTATGTCTTCTTTTGCTAAGTGCTTTAAGATGATTAGATAGATCTTCTTATCCTTGGTGCTAATGATATGTGAGAATATTAGATCTGATCCATATGAATGTTCTTAGTGCTTGATCTACTAGATATGACCTATCTATTGATGTTAAGTGCCTAAGTACATTATAACAATGTGAATTTTGCGAAGCCCTGCTTTATCAGTGAAGTGATTAATGATTATATATTGAGGAGCAGACAGTGCTAAGTGCTTTATTAAGTAGTTCACACATAGATCAGCGTCCCAACTAAGGTTGCAGACACCTGAGTCTTGAAACCACCCCTGCCTCTACCTTGGGTGAGACTTCATCTGCTTTGCAGGTGTTGCTGAAAAGGGTCGGTAGTTAGGGCTTTGTTGGTGCATTGTTGTAGCATTGAACCCTGGGTCTACCCCTATGCCAAAAAAGGGTGGGAAGAATAACAATAAACCTAAGGAAAAAGACAATAATGGGATACAGAATGATAATGCTGGAGAGGGCAAGAAAGAGAAACATAAGGTGAAGTTTCCTTGTAAATTGTGTATCGATGACTACCTTACACATTTATGCCCCAAACTCACCGAGGCTACGAAGCTTTTAAATCTACCACCCGCTGTGCTGACAAATCCATTCCCACACAATGAGCACTTAGCCTCGAGCTCTTCAAACGTCGTAAATGCATCCGGTCGAAGTCAAAACCCACTGTCACAAGATGGCGACCGTGTTTGTATCAATATGGTTGACGTGAAAATAGATATAGCCATCTGCTCTCGAGATTATAGCTCTTCAAAAGATAGTACCAGTCAAGAAGCTCCTCCTCCCCCTCCAGAGATGAACTTACAGATTGAGAAACCAAAGCCACCGACTCATATTCCGAAAGGAGTACTTAAGCACTCTACCCACAAAACTAATGCTAGATCTGCCCAGAACTACTCTATTGTTGAGGATCTGGGCCAAACCCATTACGCGATGTCAGCTTTGGAGGTACTCCATATGTTTCCATCATAGAGGAATGCCTTACTCTCTGTGTTAGGAGCTTTAGAACCTAGTGGATAAAAAATTATCAAGTTTTACATCACAGATGTGAAGCCTCGCTTACCCTACCATGTGGATTTCCAAATCCACATGGAGTATTCCAAGTATAATATCAAACGAGAAGTCATTGATGAAGGTGATACCACCTGCATGATGTCCCGGGTCTATTGGAAAGCTTTCGGTTCTTCAGCCCTTTCCAAGTCATCGAACATGTTGACTGCATTTGACAGTCATTCCTTCTGCCCTCATGGTATTCTCCCCTCCTTTTCGGTCCAGTTAGGTGGGAAGACGGTAGAAGTAGTTGATGCACCTCTCGATTATAACCTATTACTAGGTCACAATTGGACCTATGTTATGTTCATTGTCGTATCGTTCATCTTCCGTGTACTTTGTTTTCCTCATCAAGAGGAGATCATGACTATCGACTAGTTATCCTTTGCGTACTTTAGTCCTAACACATATGTTGGACCGTCAATCCCTGTGATCGAAAATTCTCAGCCGAAAACTCAGAATATCAGTGTCAGAATGTATTCTTCCCTCATGGGTACTTTTGACTTCTTGGCATTGATTCACCACATTTACGCCATGTCTAGTAGGTCCGCTTCTGCAGGGAGGTCCATTCCTTTCTGTACTTCATATTTTAGTGATCCATGGACCCTACCATCTCCGACTTTGTCGTGTGAAGGACCGTTGCATGCTGGCATGGATATGCCACTATTGACAATGGATATTGCTTATCAAGTTGTTCTTGACTCTTCTATCGATCCTGATCCTATTACCTCGCAGATGGACGAGGAGGATCCATTTCTTATGCCTGTATGGGCCACCTCGTTATCTTGTTCGCATGATTTCCTAGATGACACTTTGCCTTCGAACGAAGCCATCCTCGAAGCCATGAATGGTTCCATGAGACCCTAGGATGACATGCATCATCAATATTATTTTCTCCCAAGTCTTGAAAGAATCGAGCAAGATGACTTTCAGTCTACCCTGAGTGAGATAGTCGGCCACGTTGTAGTTCCACTTGATACGTACAACATTTATGCCAAAGGAAATATGTAGAGTATTTCTACTACCGTCTCGATTGATATCTCTCGTACCCCTGGAAAGATTGATAATGTATATAGGTGTGGATTGTTCGCCAGAAGAAATTTTTATCTACACCAATCTCTTCAAAGAATTTCGAGATGTATTTTCTTGGTCATATGAAGAGATGCCAGGGATCAACCCTCAGATTGTCGAACATGAGATTAGAACTTATCCAGATGCTAAACCAATTCAACAACATCTTAGAGTTTTGAATCCTAGGAAGGCCCCTGCTATTAAGGCAGAGGTGGAGAAGTTGCTTAACGCTGGCTTCATCTACCCGGTTCCCTTGACCGAATGGGTATCCAATCTTGTTCCCAGTAATAAAAAGCAAGGAACCATCTATGTGTATGGACTTTCAAGACCTGAAAAAGGATTGTCCTAAAGATAACTTCCCCATGCCTTTCATTGATCAAATTTTCAATGAGTGTGCGATAAGAGAAATATTTTCTTTTATGGATGGATTTTCGGGCTATAAGCAAATCCATATCAAACCTGAGGACCAACACAAGATGATATTTATATGTCCTTGGGGTACTTTTGCATACAGGAAAATGTCGTTTGGCCTTAAAAACGCCGGAGCAACCTTCCAACGTGCCATGACTTTCGCTTTTCACGATCTCAAGCACATAGTCGAAGCCTACCTAGATGATCTTACTACTCACTCTCGCAAGAGAGTGGATCATGTTATAAACCTTTGGCTAGTTTTTGAAGGATGTCGTTACTATAGAATCTGATTAAAACATTATAAATGCATCTTTTGCGTTAAGTTTGGTCATCTCTTAGGGTTTTTAGTTTTTGAGATCGAGATCATGGTAGATCCTCTTAAGGTTGAAGCAATACTTTAGTTGCCTCCCCCGTGCACAATTAGACAACTCCAAGGTTTACAGGGAAAAGCTAACTTTCTAAGTTGGTTCATAGTCAATTATGCCAATATTACTAAGGGTTTCATGTGCCTTTGGAAGAGGGACTCCCCCTTTATCTAGGATGAGTGATCCCATGAGTCTTTTGACACTTTAAAGAAAGCCTTGGTATCGACCCCTCTGCTGAAATCTCCTGATTACAACAAAGATTACTTGTTGTATATTTCCGCATCTATAGCGACGATTGGTATGGTTCTAGTTCAGAAAGATGATTATCTCCATGAGCATGTCATCTACTATCTTAGTCAAAATTTAGTCGGTCCTGAGCTTAATTACTCTCACGATGAAAATCTAGCTTTGGCTGCCATTCATGCGGTCCAGCACTTACGCCACTATATATTACTTTGCATGACTACGATGGTTTCTGATGTCAATCCGTTTCAATACGTCCTTACTAGATGTCTCATTGGGGGAAAATATAATAAATGGATTGTCATCTTACAAGAATTTGATCTCGACTTTGCTTCAGCCAAGTCCAAGAAATCACTATTTTTTGCAGAGTTAATATTTGATTTTCCACGATTAGATGAGGATGTTATCCATGTCATTTCATTCGCAAACGAACACAATTTCCTTGTCTTAGCATCCAATCCCTAGTATGGAGACATTGTTTAATATCTTTAAACCTTGAAGTTTGCTCAACATCTCTCATGAGATGATCGACGGTGTGTTAGATACCAAGCCGAAAAGTATACGATTGTTGGTGACACTTTGTATCTCTGAGGAATAGATAATATATTGCATCATTGATTAACTCATGAGGATGTCAAGTTAGTCCTAAACTATTGCCACAAAGGGGCTTGTGTTTGTCACCTATATAGGCTTGCGACAGCCCAAAAAATCCTATGAGCCAGTTATTTCTGGGCCACTATATTTAAAGATTGTATCGAAGTGGTTAAGAAGTGTCACCCCTACCAGGTGTTCACTCACGAAATGCTCTCGTATCTAGCCCCTCTTCACACAGTCATCATCGTCGGTCCCTTCACCAAGTGGGGGGTAGATTTCATCGATTGCAACCCAACTTCGGCTGGGGGGCATCAACACATTATCGTGGTCATCGACTACTTTACTAAGTGGTTCGAGACCATGCCTACCATAAAATATGATGGGAAGACTGCAACCTTCTTCGTATTCAACCAAATTATCTCTCGGTTCGGTATCCCGAGTGAGATTGTCATTGATCATGGAAGTCACTTTCAGAATGAAATGATGCTAGAACTAACATCTAAGCTGGGTTTTAGACATATTCATTCATCCCCTTATTACCCCCAGGAAAATGGGCGAGTAGAGGCCATCGACAACTCTCTCAAGACCACTTTTCAAAAAGTTGTCAGTCGAAGTAATTCCAATTAGAACATTATGCTATGTCCCGCACTTTGGGCATACCAAACCTCGGTTAAGACTGCCACTGGTTTTTCCCAATTTTAGTTAGTACACGGTGTGGATTCGATCCTTCCTGTTGAATGCAAAATCCCTTCTCTCAAGTTGGCAGTCGAGCTCCTACCTCACACTTTATATTTAGAGCGACGCCTTGTGAAGCTAGAGATTCTTGACGAGTGGCATCGAGATGCCTTTACGACTATCGAGGCAAACAAGAAACATGTCAAGGTTCAGTACGACAAGTCTGTCTGTCCTCGGTTCTATGCTGAGGGTGACTTGGTTATCTTATATGACCAAGACAAAGAACCGCTAGGGGTAAGAAAGTTTAAACCCATGCGGCACAGTCCTTACATCGTGCGACATGTCCTAGAAAAAGGATCCTACGAGTTAGAAGATGATGGAAATATCCAACAATACTGAGAGGGGGGGGTGAATCAGTATTTCCTACCTTTTATTTCTATCTTCATCCATATTAAGAACACATATTAATTATTCAATTAAGTAATATATGATGAAAAACAAAATGAACACAAGATTTTATTGTGGAACCCAATAGGGAAAACCACCAACTCTTTTCTCATTAATAAAATGTTCTTTTACAAAACTGTTTTCAAGCTACAACTTGATGGAGAGACATTCCCCAAGTTTCTTTAGCTACAACTAAAAGGATGTTACCACACCCCATTTACCAGCTACAACTGGAAGGATGCACCCACACCCTCATTCACCAGCACCAACTAGTAGGAGGCTTCGACCACCTGTTTAGTCAGCCACAACTAACAAGGAAGCACCAACTCCCTCTGTTCACCAGCACCAACTAGTAGGAGGCTTCGACCCCCTTTTTAGCCAGCTATAACTAAAAAGGAAGCACCAACTCCCCTGCAGTCTCCAACCTGCCCTTGCACCACCCAACCACCCTTAGTTTATAATGCAATTCAATCTCTTCTGTACTTCACTGAATTTGACTCATACAACCATTGTTGTATTTCTACTTGTCTGCTGCAACCTTTGCTTGTGTGGTCTTTTGTATGAAGTACTGGATTGCATAACTATTTCTTTGTCTTCTTATGTTTTGGATCTTAAATTAGACATTGACAGACACCTTAGAACAAACAGTTCTTCATCTTGGACTCTGCTCCTGTTTTTTATCTTCTAATATAAACCCTAGAGACACTTTCTTCTCACCACTTTTTCTCGTTTATATAATCTTCAAACATGTGTGAAATTTAAAACATCGTGTCCCTTGAACCATTTTACCTTTTCATTTAAAATGATAATTAAACTTTAATTAATATTATTTTCCTTTTTATTCATTATTCATGTTTTTCGTGATTTTCTCTTTTAATCAGGATTGTGTATAGGTTCATTATACCATGAAGGTTTTTCATAAATTGATCACAGTCATGGATCAATTTAATCCTTTATACTCGATATCAAATCTCTTTTACTTCACAGAGACCAGATTCTGTGGAGGTACTTCCTTCAAGACATTTCACATGACCGTGCGTTACAGAACCACTGGCTCAACAATTTCGGCAACGCATTACACTCTACAATGCCAAACCTCTTTACAATATGACCAATGGCGGTGACCTCACGCTTAAGGAAATTTAGACCAAATGAGCATTTGAGCACTTCTCAGTTCAATGCCCATGATTCATCCTCCTCACGAGATAGATGACTGATGGGGTTTCGGTGTTTAGACATTCGAGTATTTGTGACTTCAAACTTTACTAAACTCACGATCACGAAATCGTCAGTCAGTTCGGATGGCTCATATTACCCACTGAGATGGACGATTCATGGGGTTTCTTCTTTTCAGCCTTCAGGACTTCGAGACACTACTCCTTACAAAACTCTCGGTTGCGATATCGTCGATATGATCAGTCAGTTCATGTTTCTTCCACGGAAGAGATCAACGGTCCACCTTAAACCTTAATCTGATCCCTTCTTTCCTTAATCGAATGGTTGTGTCTTAATCAGGCGTTGATATGTGTGGCTGTCAGGATTTCATAATTTTTTCCTTCGAATCTCCGTGACCTCCAATAGTCCCTTTTGGCATTTCGGCGTTCGGGACTTCATGATGTTGGATTTTTTGCTTATAACGAAAAAATCTCGAAGTGGTAACTCCTGATACTATGGATCATCTGATGCGTGTTCCTTTCAAAGTTTTGGCATTCGAAACTTCCAAACTATAGAGTATTTTCTTAGTGGTGAAATATCCCGAAGTAGGAATCCTGGAGCAATGTAAACGCTTACATCACTTGATGACATGTCACCATCCTATTGGTTGCCACATGTCATACATATTCGTGATTTTCACGTGCCTGAAATGTTGTATCAACTTGACACTTATCAGTGTCTTATTGTGCCACGTGTCCTTAGCTGATGTGGTCTGCTGACGTGGTCTGTCAACATGTCTTAATGACATGGTCTGCTATGTTTTTCTTCTTTGGTTCAAATCCAATGGCCCTCCAACATTTTCTAGATCCAACGGCCCATGATTTCTATCACGATCTCGCATTTTGACATTATTGTGATGAAGAGTCTCGACACTCCATGTTGTGATCGCCGAAATAGATTTTAGTTGCACTAGCTCCTCCCCTTCATGTGACCATGGGTTATGACCCAGGGCTAAGTGTTTCACATTTTCACATTTCAATATTTTGAAAAACTCTCGTCATTGTTTCTCCAAATCACGAATCCCAGAATTTGTTGATCCAGTGCCACATGCCCACCTTCCAACCAACGACTAGGATCTCTTCGTGACCTCGCATATCGCGAGTTCCAACAATACTTATATTTGACTTTTCCATTCTTTAAGTCAGTGAAACGATGACCCTTCGCCACGTGCCATCCTTGACAACGGATAGTCCCGATGCTTTCAGAATGATCAACGACTATGATCCTTTTGGTACAATCAATGACTGTGATATTTTTGGAACGATCAACAACTGTGATATTTTCGGAACGATCTATGGATGTGATCTTTTTGGATGATCTAATGGTCTATAATGACTTCACGAATCATGACTTCACAAGTTCATTACTTGTTCAATCGACGACTCAGACTATTCCTTGAACCAATGATCTAGATCTAATCACAATTTTGCATTTTAGTATTTCAGAGGTTAGAGCACGTCCCTTATTCTGACTCCTGATTTTCCAATATCTGACATTCCACTCTCATCGAATCGACGAACCACATTGCTCTAAACTCAATGCTCATGATCCTTTTACGATTCTCAAGCTCACGGTCAACTTCTTGATCGAACGACTACTGAGCTTCTCACTCTGATCGGATGACTATTGAAACCTCTCACCATTTATGCACATTGATCAACCATTCAGTCTTTTCACTGATGCCAATGACATCTCTATAATCTGTTCTTCCTCCGGGGCTTTTGATCAATGAATCATTGTTGATCCTATCATGATCAACAATAGACACAAAATACTTATGTACTTCTGAGCTTCGATCTTCATACAATTTGCTTCTTTTGTTTGCTCCTCCTCATGAGCTTGCATTGTCTATCTCTCCACACAGTTTGACATCTTCTATTGACTGATATACCTATAGACAGTTTTGATCTTTTGACTGCTTGTTCTCTCTTCCTCCTGAGCTTGCGTTTATCCATCTTTGCATTTGCTATCTTCTTGTTGATTGATATATTGTTGACATCAATGACAATGTCATATTTCATCTAACAATAGATCATCACTTCAAATGTTGACATCAATGACAATCTCATCTGATGTGCTTCATCATTACAGATCATCACTTCGACTGTTGACATCAATGACAATATTTCCAACAATCTCCCCCTTTGTCATTGAGGGAAACATACTAACTTCATATACAAAACTCCCCCTGTGTTGATGCTTTCCCCTTATGAAGTTTTCCTTTTATGAAGTTTCTCTCCCCCTTTGACATCAATGGCAAAGGGTTTCTTATCCTATGATCTGTTTGTATAAGTACTTGTTTGACCACGGATGACTTGTCCTGCAATCAATCTTTATCTGTCGCAATTGTATGACTCCCCATGTCAATATGCTCTCACTCTGCTTCTAACTACTCTCCCCTTTTATATCTGAAAAGGTAGCTCTTCCTGACAAGGTTTCATCCCCTGTTGATTTACTACCTTCTTATTTGAGTTGCTTGGGATTTTTATGTCTTCATATGAGTAGTCTTTCTTGATACAAAATTTTTTGTAGTGATCGTGTCTTTTCAAAACTTAATCAAATTACTTTCTTATTTACTAACCAAAACTTCCCTTGAGTTTTTACTGACTTTTCTCCCCCTTTGTTTCTAAAAGAGTATATCTTTCTAACAGGCCCTCTCTTCTAGTTATTTCTATAGGATGTCATGTACATCATTTTGTACATCAAAACGTTGCTTCTGTGAATGTTGTTGTCCTATTGGAACACTGCGCAATTGTAGCTCATCTATTTCAAATAGCCCTTGAATCTATCAATTGATTCTCATTGATATTTAACCATGATACTAATTATTTTTATATCATCCATTTTGACATCCGCACTCTCAGAATATTGTGTAACCTAAGATTGTATAATTTGTATGCTTTCTTGGTAGAAGCATATCCAAGAAGGATACCTTCATCAGATCTAGCACCATATTTTTGAAATTATCATCAATCCTTTTGATGTAACCCTTACTTCCAGAGACCTTGAAGTATTTTACCGAATGATCCCTTCCACAACAGGGTTCACAAGAAGTTATACTAATATAAATCCTCACTTGACCTCTGTTTAATATGAGTAATGATGTGATAACACCTTCCCTCCATTATGAAATACTAATTGATGGAATATCCATTAGATAATTTGATTCATTGAGCATAGTATTTGCAACTTTCTGGACAACTATCCTTCTTTTCTTTTTCTTTTTTTAATTTTTCTTTTGGAAGGAGTTTCAGTGTACCATTAAAATAGGATTGATAGATTTCTGAGATAATCATCACTCAAGTCTTCTTGTCGTTCTTTTGTTGGAGATTCATCATCAACGTCATTATTATGTGCACCATAAGCTTTTTTATCCTTGTCTTGAGAGTATTCCTTAGAATTTTTATCCTCCAAACTCCTATTATTAACTTCATCAATTTTAGGAGCAATATTTCCCTCATCTTTCTTATTTGGTACTTGGGATTTTATTTTCCATGTCTTCTTATTTACTCTTGTTGTCATATTATGTGAAGAATTTCTTATTGACTATCTTCTTGAGTTCCAACAGTCATGGGATTTGTGATCATTTCTACCCCAATTGTAGCATCTCATAGTGTAACAATGTGCAACAATATGTCCAACATGATTGCAGTTCCAACATCTTATACTGCTATTGAACCCACCAAATTGTTTTCTTCCATGATGCCTACAATCTAAGGCTTTATGACCATATTCATTACAAGAAAAACAATGACCTTTAAAGACACTCTCATACCTTCTTTGATTCATCCATGAAGGTGTCTCTCTTCTGAACTTGCTTTGAGGTGTATGAGTAGCTTTTGGATGTCTTCCTTGATCTGATCTTCTAAGTTTTGTAGTGTTCTTTTATTCTTTGAGAATGAAGAACCCGCATCATACTTTCTTTCCCTTTTTATAAAATAAAGACTTACATCAGACTTGTCTTCACTTTTTACAAATGAAGGTCTTGCATGAGGTTTCTCCAGATTACTAATTTCTTCCTTGTTGTGTCCAAGACCAGTTTTGTCGTATGATGATCTTCAACTATCCAAGATCTCATCCAGGGTCATGGAGTTGTTTAAGAACTTCATTTGGGTGTCTAACTTCTCAACCTTATTTCTAAGATTCACAACTTTTGCTTCCATCTTATGACAAGATTCTTCCTTTTTGTCCAACTGGTTCCTTACTACCTCTTCTCTCCTTTTGGCTTCGTCAAGTTGGATTTTAAGATTGACATAGCTTTCCCTTAGTTCTTTTAGATCTGCAAGGTTTTTTCTTGAAACATTATCTTCCTTCTTTTCTTCGTTTGCTTGACTGATTTCATTTTTCAGTCTCTTGATCTCCTCTTCTTTCTCTTCTAACTGATTGTCCTACTCATATATTATCTTTTTACTGTGCTTGAGAATTTTCTTTATTTCCAAGACATGCTTTTGACTCTTTTCATGAAATTCTTGAGTGTAGTCATGAAGATAGCTATAGTCGGATTGATTATGGTGATAGAGGTATTCAGAGAGACTCCAATCAACCTTTTATTTGGCCTTTGATAGTTTTTCTTCTTCTTCTTTACTTACAAGGGAGAATTCAATATCAACATTATTGCAATAGGAATATTGTGGAGAGTCTTTAACTTTATTGATGGTCGAGTCCTCTCTTTTGATTTGATACATCTTCTTGGGAGAATGAGTAGATTCTTTGGAGGTATCATCACTAGACATGTCATCTTTAATATCAATCTGAGTAATAGGGCCTAATCCTTTAATTATGTGTGCATGGTCATATCCAAGGCCAGATTTTTTCGAGGAAAATCTTTGTAAACTGAGAACTTGTTAAGGTCCTAACCCGCACATAGGTAGATCAATGTATTCGGATGTAATAAAGGTCAATATTAATAATGCCTTTCAATAAAATAGAATAAGGCGGATG
>SNQJ01S0042251.1:0-12755 GCA_010110895.2 Picea sitchensis | reverse complement strand
TCAGTATTGCCTACTTTTTATTTTTATCTTCATCCATATTAAGAACACATATTAATTATTCAATTAGGCAATATATTATGAACAAAAAACCCTTATGAACACAAGATTTTATCGTGGAACCCAACAGGGAAAACCACCAACTCTTTTCTCATTAATAAAAAGTTCTTTTACAAAACTGTTTTCAAGCTACAACTTGATGGAGAGACATTCCCCAAGTTTTTTTAGCTACAAATGAAAGGATGTTACCACACCCCATTTACCAGCTACAACTGGAAGGATGCACCCACACCCTCATTCACCAACACCAACTGGTAGGAGGCTTTGACCCCATGTTTAGTCAGCCACAACTGACAAGGAAGCACCAACTCCCTCTGTTCACCAGCACCAACTAGTAGGAGGCTTCGACCCCCTATTTAGTCAGCTACAACTGACAAGGAAGAACCAACTCCCCTGTAGGCTCCAACCTACCCTTGCACCACCCAACCACCCTTAGTTTATAATGCAATTCATTCTCTTATGCACTTCACTGAATTTGAACCATACAGTGATTGTTGTATTTCTACTTGTTTTCTGCAACCTTTGCTTGTATGGTCTTATGTATCAAGTATTGGATTACATAACCATTGCTTTGTCTTCTTATGTTCTTGATCTTCAATTAGACATTGATAGGCACCTTAGAACAAACATTTCTTCAACTTGGACTCTGCTCCTATTTTTGATCTTCTAATATAAACTCCGGAGGCACTTTCTTCTCACCACTTTTTATCGTTTATATAATCTTCAAACATGTGTGAAATTTAAAACATCGTGTCCCTTTATTTGAACCATTTTACCTTTTCATTTAAAATGATAATTAAACTTTAATTAATATTATTTTTCCTTTTTATTCATTATTCATGTTTTTCATGATTTATTCTCTTTTAATCATGACTGTGTATCGATTCATTATACCGTGAAGGTTTTTCATAAATTGATCATAGTCATGGATCAATTTAATCCTTTATACTTGATATCAAATCTCTTTTACTTCATAGAGACCAGATTTCATGGAGGCGCTTCCTTCAATCCATTTCACATGACCGTGCTTTACAGAACCACTGGCTCAACAATTTTGGCAACGCATTACACTCTGCAATGTCAAACCTCTTTACAATATGACCAATGGTGGTGACCTCATGCTTAAGGAAATTTAGACCAAATGAGAGTTTGAGCACTTCTCAGTTCTACACCCATGATTCATCCTCCTGACAAGATAGACGGCTGACGGGGTTTCGGTGTGTAGACATTCGAGTCTTCGTTACTTCAAACTTTACTAAACTCACGATCATGAAATCGTCGGTTAGTTCAGATGGCTCATATTACCCACTGAGATGGATAGCTCACGGGGTTTTGGATTTTCTTCCTTCGAGAATTCGAGACACTAATCCTTACAAAACTCTCGATTGCGATATCGTCGATATGATCAATCGGTTCACATTTCTTCCATGGAAGAGATCAATGGTCCACCTTAAACCTTAATCCAATCCCTTCTTTCCTTAATCGAGCAGTTGTGTCTTAATCAAGCATTGCGATGTGTGGCTGCCAAGATTTCATCATTTTTTCCTTCGAATATTCGTGACCTCCAATAGTCCCTTTCATCGTTTCGGCATTCGAGACTTCGTGATGTTGGATTTTTTTCTTATAACGAAAAACTCTCGAAGTGGTAACTCCCAATACTATGGATCATCTGACACATGTCCCTTTTAGAGTTTCGGCATTCGAAACTTCCATACTATAGAGTATTTTCTTAGTGGTGAAATATCCCAAAGTAGGACTCTCAGAGTAACGTAAATGCTTACATCACTTCATGATGTGTTACCAGCCAATTGGTTTCCATGTGTCATACATATTCATGATTTTCACATGCTTGAAATGATTTATCAACTTGACACTTGTCAGTGTCTTATTGTGCAACATGTCCTTAGCTTATGTGGTATGATGACGTGGTCTATCAACGTGTCTTTATGACGTGGTCTGCTGTGTCATTTTTCCTTGGTTCAAATCCAACGGCCCTCCAACATTTTCCAGATCCGACAGCCCATGATTTCTATCACGATTTCACATTTCGGAATTCTTGTGATGAAGAGTCTTGACACTCCATGTCACAGTCGTCGAAATATATTTTAGATGTACTAGCTCCTCCCCTTCTCGTGACCATGGGTTATGACCCAGGGCTGAGTGTTTTTCATTTTCACATTTCAAGATTTTGAACAACTCTCGTCATTGTTTCTCCGAATCACGAATCCCCAAATTTGTTGATCCAGTGCCATGTGCCCATCTTCTAACCGATGGCTAGGATCTCTTTGCGACCTTACATATCGCGAGTTCCAACAATACTTACGTTTGAATTTTCCATTCTTCATGTTAGAGAAATGACGACCCTTTGCCACATGCCATCCTTGACAACAGATGGTCCCGATGCTTTCGGAACGATCAACGACTTTGATCCTTTTGTTACAATCAACGACTATGATCTTTTCATAACAATCAACGACTATGATCTTTTCAGAATGATCAATGGCTGTGATCTTTTCGGATGATCTGACGGTCGAGAATGACTTTGTGAATCGTGACTTCGCAAGTTTATTTCCTATTCGATCAACGACTTAGATTATTCCTCGAACCAATGGTCTGGATCTAATCGCAATTTCACGTTTTGGTATTTTAGAGGTTAGAGCACCTCCCTTATTCTGACTCATGATTTCCCAATATCCGATATTCCACTCTCGTCGGATCAATGACCCATGTTTCTTTGAACTCGACTATCATGATACTTTTATGATTCTCAAGCTCACATTCCACTTCTTGATCGAACAGCTGCTGAGCTTGTCACTTTGATCGGACGACTATTGAAGCCTCTCACCATTTATGCACATTGATCAACCATTCAGTCTTTTCACTGATCCTGATGACATCTCTACAATCTATTCTTCCTCCAGGGCCTTTTATCAACGAATCATTGTTGATTCTATCATGATCAACAATAGACACGAAATACTTATGTACTTCTGAGCTTTGATATTCATACAATTCACTTCTGCTATTTTCTCCTCCTCGTGAACTTCTATTGTCTATCTCTCCACACAGTTTGACATCTTCTATTGACTGATATACCTATAGACAGTTTTGATCTTTCGACTGCATGTTCTCTCTTCCTCCTGAGCTTGCGTTTATTGATCTTTGCATTTGCTATCTTCTTGTTGACTGATATATTGTTGACATCAATGATAATGGCATCTATCATCTAACAACAGATCATCACTTCAACTTTTGACATCAATGAAAATCGCATATGATGTGCATCATCATTACAGATCATCACTTCGACTGTTGACATTAATGACAATATTTCCAACATAAGATTATGAAGGGAATAAGTTGGTCGAGCCTCGAAATGGGATCTACTTGAAAAGGTACTACACTTGAGCCCTAGGCTCGGGCGAAACTCTCTATATACTAATGTAAATTTAGTGTATATACGTCTATTTTCTCCTTTTTTCTTCTCTCTTTATCTTTCTTATTGAGTTTTCCCTTTGTTGGCAGATTTCAACGGAGTCTTTGGCCTACCTAGGATTCACAGACGAAGCCAGTCATCATACATAGGACTTGGTTTCTGTCTCTTGGGTGGTTTACTCACCTGAGGGTCTGCCGGTGTCTTCAGGTGGTGCATGCCTAGGGCCATCCATGAATAATGTGGTCGAATATAGCACTGTCATAGAAATTTTGCGTGATGTTATCTCACATGGCATTCACTCCTTATAAGTTCGCATGGTTTCCTAGTTAGTAGTATGTCAATTGAATGACCGTTACCACGTGCATGATCCTACTTTGCTCTGTCGATTCCTAGGGGTACATATTTTAGAACGACAATTTGATTTTATTACATATTATCGCATTCCTAGGAGTTCTAATCATGTATATGATGCCTATGCTAACTACGTTTTAGATTGGAATTTGTCACATTAATAAATAAAAGAAAATCATTAAATCAATGTACACATTGTAAGATATAAGTAAAGTTGAAGATTCTTTTTATATATTTCAAAATATGGTGTTTATATTACAAAATTGGGGCTAAAAACCCTCAATACAAAGATATAGTCAGTATACATATCCCATGACATCTACACTTGTGGCGTCGGATATGTGTCATGGTAGAAAACCACGACATTTGTGAGACATCGGAAGAGTCGTATCCATGTTCTAGGTACACCAACCACCTATCACTGCATGGCTTCAGGTAGATCATCTACCTGAACCATAGGAATCCTCTGCGTCAAAGGAGATAGGTTTCCCTGCATGTTTTGTAGGACTCTCTCTGTTTCTCCTCCCACCACCTCATCTCCCCAATTCCTTCATCTATGTCATAGGAATCCCTCTGGTCGTCGCAGACCCACGTCTGCGATTACACAGGTGTCTAGTTAATACTCAAACACCATCCCAAAAATATTTTTGTTCCTTAAATACAAAAATACAAAAAAATGAAATATTTAAAATAAAAAATTACCTATATCACCGTAGGCGGCCCTTGGTGGAAGTGGCATATCAGGATCTCCTCAAAAATCAATCCTCGTATAGGGATAGTCGTCCAGCTCAATGATATGCTGCCACCACCAGAAGAAAAAATCATCGTTGTAAGGTGTGGTCACCCTACCTCCCCCTTGCCGTCTCATGACCGCGATCCACTGTACCATGGCTGGATCATGTGGTCCTCTAGGAAGAACCTCCACTCTAGGTCCCATACCTAGAATCCACTCAAAAAATAAGCTGCAAAGAATAGAGGCAAACACGAAGTTTCTCTTACTCCCTTGTTTGGACTCTATCAACCAACCATTCATATTGGTCAACAGTGAGGTACACCAATCGTAAACAGTGGTTATAGCACACTCTACTATGTAAAACATCAGCGGTCTCGATGCTTGATGCAATGATTCCAAACGTATGATCGTGGTAAGCACAAGCACTATGATCTTCAAACTAAAATTACTTATTGCCTAAATGGGGACTTGACTTCCCACCTTGGGAGTCCCTGCTATACAATGGGCATCGATATACTCTTCGATATTCATCCCACTCCCTGCTCCCCATGACTTGAGGTTCACAACCTCCCCTTGGCGTGATAGACCACTCAAAAAGTAGATGTCCTCTACTTCGATCCTCGGTGGTTGTCCATTGAGGATAAAGCTTTCACTATCAAGGTCCCAGTAACCCACCAACATCTTCAATAACCTCACTTAGGCCCTCATTCCTTTGAGAGCCCAAAATTTGTACAAACCACATATTTTTAGAGCCTCTTGAGCCACTGGATCTCATTCAATAGCTGCATCCACTTCCTCATGCTCTCGCTCTCTCCATTCCAGGACCATCCTGCAAAAACAAATCAAAATTTTTGAGTTAAACACCCTTTTTTGGCCATTTGCATACCTATACACGACCTTCTTTGCACACAGTCGTGCGTAGGGATTGATACATACTCCCTGTGGTTCACACAGGGGCGTATACCTCATTGTACATGCGACCTTAACAAAGGAGAATCATGTACACCAAAAATCCTAATTTATGCCCTCAAAAACTAAAAAATTGAAACCTATTTCAAAAATGTAATCCTCTAAATTTGAAGAGGATGAGATGAAGAGTTACCTGATCCAGACGGTTCATGATATTATTGCCCGATGCTCCCGCAATCACCGTTTGAATCTTGGAGGTATTTTTGGTCCAAATTGCACTAATTAGGTAAAAATCAAAATGATACAGTAATTTTTTATTTTATTACTATTTATAGGCTATTTTTACCCACTTTATATAGTTTCATGCTATTTTTTAAACTAATGGACTAATTCAAATATCGTCTTGAGCTAGTTTGTTGTAGTTTTGACTCAGTTTTCTTGCAGATTTCAACATCATGATTGGTCGTTCGTCACCTCTTGAACCAAGCAAATCCTTGTTTATATCATTCGCAATTTGACACCCTATACCCTGGAGGAAACATCACCCCGAGTGTCCATCTCTCGCATGCATTTATTTTCATTAAGAATAGGTACGTTCCACTGCTGGAACTAGTTTTTCTTACTTGTGACACTCATTTCCTCCTCTATATCATAGCATTCATTTGTTATGAAAAAACAAAAAATATGAGCGAGAAGGAAGTACTATATTATAATTGGCAGCATTCATTTCGCCTTTGAACAGAGAACAAAATTATTAATTCCTTGTGTCACCATAATTTTAGTTTTTATCATGGCCTTAGGAAGCTAATCTCGTTACAGAGTTTTATCTACCGACTAGTTACTCTTCTAGTCCCTATAGAGAACATTATTGATGCCTCCTGCATCTAATCATCACATCATTGAGTCTATGCTTCCAAATTCCACCACATGTCTCATGCTCTTATTCAAAGGAAGTATCACAACTTGCGTTGGCCACTCCTCAGAAATCTTGACTTTGCATGTTGGCCATACCCTCAGTTTTTCTTAGAATCACATGATACTATGTCTTATCATGCACCCTGGCCCTACTTTCATCATCGGTAGGTCACCTTGAACCCAACAATCAACATTTCATCATTGGTCATTGACTGGATGGTTTCCCTTGTGTTCGACGGCAAGACATCTATTCACACTTTGGGATTCATGCAATGTCTTGGATGCCATTAGCCTTATTGATGGTTTCCTCACCTCTGTCAACAGTTTTCATCATTGGTTGTTATTCAGAGGGTCTTTCTCCTATACCGCGTGCATTTGATACATGCGAAAGATGCACAAGGTCGTTGGTTCATGAACATGTTCTTTGTCCGATCTCCACCAAATCATGAAGCTCCTGCTTGGTTTCTCGTGATGACTGATGAGAGATGCCTTAATGCTCTCCTTTCAATGGGTCTCTTTCCATCGAATTCAGCTCATCTATTCTGGATACGGGACCTAGAGTTTTATGAGTAACTTGAGGCTTGTAGTCATTAGTGGCAGGCTCTCTCTCCATTGAAAGATGGGAATACATCAATGTCTCTTGATCAATGGATTTCTCAAGTGTTTGACACTGACTCCTTTATTCACAGTTGTAGGAATGTACTTGGTGCCTTGATACCTAGTTTCATTATTGGTAGGTTGTCTAGCATTTGTTAACGGTATACCTCAATGACCGGTAATCAAATGATGTCTCATTATGTTTGACCTCAACTCCTTTATTCACATGATGTAGACTTGCACCCTTGGCGGATAGTATAGAAGACTTGAAGACACCACTATGTGGCCACAACTTTCCTAAGTTGTTACTTCCCTTTCATTGGACCAACACCTGTTCAACTTTAGTGATCATGGGAGATCAGATTGTACTCCATGGTATACATATATCTTCAGGTTGATTTTGAGACTGGTTTCACTGGGCCTTGTTCGTGACTATGAAATATTTTGTCATATAACCGCAATTGTATCTGTTTATTCATGGCCACAAACACTTATTTGGTATATTTTCTGCATGAATCTGCATTGTATTCTTGTCAGCCATGTATGAAAAGTCAGTATAGAATGTAATGAGCAATCGAGTTCATCCAACAGGTTCTCTACCACTCCACTCCTAGGTTATTTATAATGTATTTCGGCCATCGCAGATACTCCTCTGATCTCACACATTAGGGGGCATCTATTATAGCAATATTTGCCTCACCATTGTTATCTTGTACAGAGGACCTTTTTCCATTTCCCTATGCAGACTTATCATCCATTTTTTGACAAATCCAGAGATAAAAATAAACATTTTTCCACATATACGCGCCCTATCAGCTATACAGCAAGTGTATACGCAGGCTGCTCCACTACAGCCCGTGTACATCAGGATTTGTGCCAAAAAATACAAAAATGGAGTCGGGTTTCCATGTCACAACAAGAGATCTCTGATCCTTGGCCTTCCATATACTAGAAACATTTCAACTTGGCCCTTCAATTGCATTTTGAAGGCTATAAGAGAACAATTTCGAGCTATGGAAGACAGGAGAAAGCATTCAACATTGAGAGAAAAGTTACTTTGGATAAATTACTTCATATTGAGTGTGCATCCCTTTGTCTCTCAAGTCTGAACACAGTGTTCAGCCCCCAAGCTCTTTCCCTATTGTTGAGAGAACCTCATTGTCTCTCTCTTTTGAGCTTTCCTTTGGTGGAGGATTGAAGTGGTGGAGACCCAGTTGGAAGGAACTTGGTTCCTTGGTTTCGAACCGTGCCGACACAGAATTATGTAATGTTGACAATTCTATTGATCAATTATTAATAGAAATACTCCTTTCCCATCCTATTGGTATCGTGCAAATATATGATTATTATCCATGGGCATGTTTGTAATGTTTATTAATGGATTACACCATCTAATGTGCTAACCCCTTTTATATTATCACTACATACTTTCTTTGTTTGTTCGTTGAGAACTTATTGTAGGTACAAAGTTTTGGGTCGAAGTGCTCAACGGTGGAACATCATCAAACGTTGGATCGAGGTAGGACTCTTTCTTATCTTGCACATTATTTTATATAGTATACAATGGAATTGAGTTAATTTCTGCAGTCATACCTGTCTGTTGTGGTTTACCCTTGGCCATAGAGAGTTTTTCTCTCGTAGAAAATGGCCAACCATCGAGAGGCTAAAACTCGCATTGATGTCAGGAGAGCCTTCATAGAACATTGGTTGGAGTCTTTGAAAGGTAAGTGTTCTTTTATGATAGTTATTTTCCTTGGTCTCACGTAGTTACCCTGTCTGGTAAGGATACGAAGATTCTACCTATATCGTCCCATGAGTTGAGGTTTTTGTTTTTGAAATATTTATTATCTATCTTGTACAGGCTCTTGAGTACGATCTTAGGCTACTATAATAAAGATAGAATTCAATTGAAAATGACTTTGTTGCTTCATGATTTTATTTTTTCCTTCCAGCCTCCATATGATATGTAAATGAAGAGTTTCTTTTGAACCCCTAATCATTTAATCTTAGAAGGTTCTTTGTAGGATAATGTCATGGCCAGAGTGGTGACTTTGTGTTTAAAATTCATTCTCCAAGGGTTCTTCGTCGAGGGTGGGAAATTCGATTCTCCATTTTTGTAAACAGTCATGCTCTACGAGTAGACATCCCACTGTAACCTCCGGAGGGATAGATTGCATTTCATTGCATTGAATCTTTATATTTCACCCCGACTTCCCTTATTTTGGGTTATTCACTGCAGTCTTATAGAAAAGTAGTTTTCCTTTATCGTTTGTACAAATTAGAGGTCTCCACAGGTTTTCCTAAATGAGGCTCAATGCATCTAAGGACACTGTTGGCTTCACTATGCATTATTACCCTACAGAATCTTTAAAGGAAACAAATTCCCAAGAGGGTTTACCCCATACTCATCCAATGATCCTTGGTTGTTTAGGAAACATAAAAGAGTTTTTGCCTTATCTTTGTACACAGGGTTTTCCAGGCATCCCAAAACCCTCTTGACTCTCTATGTCTATTATCGTCAATCGTTTAAGCATAAATTATTTCTGGGACAAGGGTGAAGTCTCATGGTTGAAAAGGTCCTGCAATTTTGTATAATTTTGGTAGTGTAGAATCTCTGTATGTTTTAATCATTTCAACTTTAATAATTCCTTGTATTTATTTTGGTAAACACTGTTATTGAACTGCTTATAGCGATTTGATGATGGGACCCCTGAATTTTGCGAGGGTACCCATCAATTCGACCTCAACCCACTTTTCCCTTCCATTCGGTGGACTTCTCCCTCAACCGCGCGGATGATACGACCGATCCAGACAGCAAGTTAAGTGATGTCACAAATTTATAGATATTATAATTCTGTAGTATAGAGATTGTTTTGGTGTTATTCAGAATTTTTATTAATTGCTCATTCTCATTATCATCCTTACTTCCTCGCATGACTGTTGATTGCTCACAATCTTCCGACTTGGATTCGTGCCCTCTACAAAAGGTATTCGGGTTCTAAAGTAGAGCTTATCAATACCTTCCAGGTTCTATTGTGTGTATCAATTCGTATATAATTATCGCGGGTAGAAGTTCCATATTCTTATGGCACTTGATTTCACTATGTACTTGGTTCTTTTAACGGAAATCCCTAAAGGACAAATCCATACCTCTTTATAATGAACATATTAATGGGTAAGGAACAAAAGTTTCAACATTATTCATATATTGTATAGTCGATTTTAGCAAATAAGACCAAATCGGTCCATTTCCTGTTTGGCACATTGATTATGTTATATTTAGAGTTTTTGAACTGGATAATGACTCTTGACTATTGTCGAATATGCATATACTTATTTGTAAATAACTCCAGGGAGCGTGACTGTAATAAATTTGATTTGTGCCTATACTGATTCATCTTCCAGAAATTTCATTGTGACCAACCGTGCTATTTGTTTCCTTTTATCTCATTACTATCAGGTTGTTACATGTACTAAGGCGATTTATGTTGTTGTTAACAAAGCTATGAATTTATCAGAATATGTGTAAAACCATTTAAGGGTTCCAGAATGTCTTTGAGATCATCGAGCCTTTGCGCCTCTCGTATTTTGTTCCAGAACTTCATTTGTGTTAACCAATTTATTCCAAATATTATTTCCATAACATCAAGATTCATTACAGAAACCCTATACTGTGCATGTGTGTGTGTGTGTGTGTGTGTGTGTGTGTGTGTATAGATACACACACACACACACTATAGGGTTTCTGTAATGAATCTTGTAATTCATATGGTTACTTTCATACATAATTATATATTAGGTACTTGCATACATAGTTATCTCCTATTAAATTATAACCATTTACAACAACAGTTTAAATATGATAGGGTACTTAAACCAAAATCAAAGTTAACTCACAGAGATATATATCTATGTAGTATAGGTGTGAAATGTTCGAAATTATCAAGTTTACTTCCAAAATAGTGATTACTACCAGAATACTTGGTTATACTAGATGCATCGAACTGGCATAAATTCCTAACAAAATTAATGGAGTAGCATCCTTATAATTACAGTTATAGTTCCTTCAGAATATAATAACAAAACATCTCATATATATGTAAATCAAATAAAAATCCCACCAGCCAATAATTCATCATGACATGTAAACAAAAAAGGAGAAAGTAGACATATCTGAACAAAATTTCCGAATAACAAATGGAACAACCACGTTCCTCCCAACCTTAGAACAAGGCAGCCAAATCACTTGTCTTGTTCACCCCCTAGCCTGGCCATGAATCCATGAGGGCTAACTTGGAATTCCTCCTCATCAAATGCCTTTCAGTTTTCAACAATCTTCTTCTTGCCTCACACTCATCAAGTAGTGTTCATAACAGCAAGTGATAGATTTTTCCCCAGCATACTAGGCAGTGTCCTACCTCCTCCCATATGTTGTATATCCAACAACAAAAGTGCCTAGGTCTTTCTCCCTTTGGGAATTTTCGTAGCTTTCCAAATCCCTGATTTTCAGGGGCTGCTAATGGCCAAATTCTTGATTTTCCACTTGTAAAAATCAGCCCAGAGGTAGTTCCAACATGTTCCCCACTCATGGAGTCATGGTCAGCTGATTTCAACATGGTTGTTCTGTTTGTCCTCTAGTAATAATTATAAAATATTTTTTTTCATACAAGTGTCATAGTCAAGTAGTTAGTTGGGTCAAATCAGATCTTTGCCCAACAGTCATAATCATTAATTACAATTAACTAAATTTGACATTCAAAATTATCATAAATGGAAAAAAAATTCCAATTTCAAATTTACCAAAAAATGAAATAATTTCCTAAGAAATTTCAAACTTAAAAATAATATTTTTGGGGGGGATGTCACAAGATATATAATTATTTGTCTTTCTGTCATTATAAACTCGCTCTAGAATATGAAACACTTCCTTGAATTTGTTCAGGAAGTATTATGCTTTCTTTTTTCATAGGTTTACACTTGACACAGGTTAAGAGGAGCTCATACAAATACAGAGAGATGAATTTAGCTTAGTATTGTTGATCAATGAGATATTATTAGCTGCATTTCTTTCTTTTATTCAGATATGTTTATGTATGAATGAGACGATGATTGCATTAATTAGTTTTGATTGTTTTTATGTCATTGTTTCAATCGTATTCATTTAGTACTTATTTATTTAAAATATTTAAAACATCTAAAGAGTATTGTTCATATCTTGTTCATAAACTTAATTAAACAATCACTTTCACAAGATTTTATTTTAAACCTTGTAAACTTGTTCATAATCATTGTATATTAACGTTATTCGATAAACATTTGCAATTAGTGTATCGATTGTTAAATTTATAGCTTTAAAGTAGTTTGTTATCACCCCATAAAATATGGGAATCAACTTATGACTTGGATATTCTTGATATTATCTGTTTCTAGTGTTCTTATTGGAAATTTATTTTTCATTGTGCAAAAAGAAAAAGAAAAAAGAAAAAGAAAAAGAAAAAAGAAAGAGAAAAGAAAAAAGAAAAAAGAAAAAGAAAAAGAAAGGAAAAAGAAAAGAAAAGAGGGCAAAAAGAATTGAAACAAAAAGCCCCATGCAATAATAGTGACTTGGTCATACCTTTCAAGCATGACCAAGTCCTTTTAAATTTTCAATGTTGATAGGTTAGTGAATACGTCTGACCAGACTGTCTAATCCTGGTCAGATAGCCCCTAGGTTAGAACTAGTGAATACATCTGACCAGACTGTCTAATCCTGGTCAG
>SNQJ01S0042250.1:87569-126373 GCA_010110895.2 Picea sitchensis | reverse complement strand
ATAAATGAAGTATGGAAATGCAAGAGGGATGAATTTGTACTCACTTGGTCTGAGCGGAAGTTCATTTCATCCTCTAAAGCTCATGGAATCAACTCTTTTAGAAAAGGGATATTTTTAGATTTTTGGTTAATTCTCAATTTGCAATGGTGAAAATGAGCTGTCAACTTCTATTTATAAACTTTTTTGGCCTTTTTTGCCACTTTTTTTAACCCCTTTGTCATTTTTTCTCGCTTGAAAATCATTCAGTGTGGTTCTTGAGTTTCTTATCGAATGTTATGATGCACTTTGATTTTAGGTTTGGTAACTGTTTTGGAGATGGGTCCCTTTTAAAGGTCCTTTGGTAAAAGTCATTTTTCCAACTTTTTTCATTTATGTTAGGATTCCACCTCCACTTTCTGCATCTCATTGTCTTTTCCTCTTTTCCATAGGATCGATCCCACCAAACTATGGTACGGAACCATCATTGTTGTTTTAGAGGTGTCGTGGTGAGATGGTAGAGCCTACCTCTACATGGATGCCCTAGATAGATCCTGGTTGCATTTTGGCGTCCGTGCCATTGTTAATGACTTTAGTCTTGGGAGTCCTTTTAGTCCTATCATGATTACGAGATTGAGCCTCATACATCTGATGTGTCATCACTCTCAGCCTCACCCTCAAGACTCCCAAAAATGAGTATTCTTTAAGCCCTTTTTAGACTCTTTAAACATGAAAAGATTGTCGAGCGATCTTTTCCTTCATGCTCGCCAAACTAAAACTTGAAGGCACGTCTGTCCGGTGGTAGTTTACCCCTTTTTCGGTTCGGATGGTCAATTTTAAGAGAAAAGGTATACTCTAGGAACTTCAGTTGAATAGAAGAGTATTCTCAGGTATAAGTTTAACCCTTTTTCAGGCCTGAGGGACTAAATTTACGAAAAAGGAACCCCCACGGAGTCCATAGTTAAGCTCTTTTCAAACTCCCTATAAATGAAAAGATTGCCAAGTGACCTTGTTCCTTCAAACTCGTTAAATTGGTACAAAAGAACATCCCTTACGGAGTCCATAGTTAATCTCTTTTCAGACTCCTTAAAATTGAAAAGATTTCTGAGTGACCTTGTTCTTTCACACTCATTAAATTGGTCCAGAAAAACATCTACTGACATGAGTTTACCTCTTTTTCTGGCCTGTAGATTAAAGAGGAAAAAGGTACACCTCGGGATATTCTTCTCACCGGGAGAGTTCTCCTCAGCAAATTTTACTTTTTCAGGCTAAGGAGACTAAATCTAGAAAAGGATAGGGAGTCCATAGTTAAGCTCTTTTCAGACTCCTTAAAATTGAAAAGATTGTTGAGTGATCTTGTCTGTGTCACAATTGTTAAAATGGTTTTGAATAGACGTATTTCTGGTGCTAGTTTATCCCTTTTTCGAACCAACTAGACTATTTTCGAAAAAGGTACCCCAATGGAGTCTTCTTTACGTTTTTCAGACTCTCTAAAAACGAAAAACCATTGAGCTTACCTTTTCCGGGCTCATGAAAAATACATTGAAGAGGGTTTCATCGTGTCTTGCTAATCGCATTTTCATATCTGTGTCTTTGGTCTAATTCCGACTTCATGTTGCTCTCAACTGAACCTTTGAAGCATGCCTTATACACAAGCCTTGTAACACTTTTCCTCTGCAACTTGACACCTTGACCCATGGAGTAATTCTCCCGAGTGTCCTTTTCCTGCACATGTTTCCTTTCTCTGAGAATTAGTGTGTTCCTTGCACTTGGAACTAGTATGCTTGTGACACTCGTTCCTCCTTTGTAATGTAGCATTATTTTATTCTTTTTGAAGCTCTTTAAAAATATTGAAAAAGAAAATAAAATCAAATATACCCCAAAAAGAGGACGAGAAACATATTTTATTTTTTTGGCATCACAATGAGTCTCCCTTGGACAAAGCACATCCTTTTGTTTGTTCATCAAGATTTGGGATTTAATATGACCTTAGGAAGTTGTTCTCACTACATAGAGCCGTGTCCTCCTCCATTCGGTTATTCTTCCAAACACATGGAGAGTCTACGTTGACTCCTGCATTGTAGACTTATGTCAATGTCATGCTGCCTGAGTCTGATCATCTGTCGTGCTATTGTCCAAGGGAATTTTACCCATCTTGATTCAACCTTTCTGTAGTTTGTCTCTTTCCCTCATGCCTGACCATCCAAAAAGTCCAATCAAGTCTTTGTTCAAAATCAATGAAGTTCTTTGCCTGATCACCGAGATCCTCTTATTTGTTCCCGATGAGTCATCGAAGACCTATGGGTAGTGAATTCGTACACTCACATTACACTCCTACATGAGTTTTGAAGATATTGAAGTTGTTTCTCAAGCTCTGAAGGCCCCATCTCCAGCCATCAGGCGTCATTCGCTTCTTGAAGATGAATACTATACATGTATATATTTTATTTTGAGATGTAGATCCATTGTGTATTTCTCGCGGCTACACTTTATATAGTAATATGACATGGATCTGCAGTGTATTTGATTGGTAGCCATGATTTATTTTCATCCCGAGCATGGGTATGCCCACCTCGGTGACACAATTTTTATTTTGCAGATGGCACCTCCTAAACTCTGGTACCAGGCTCACTCGCATCGTACATTGGTGAATATTTTGTAATGTATTTCGGCCATCATATTCTCTTCTAACCTCACACATTAGGGGGCATCTGTTATAACCCTAAATTGCACCATACATGCATACTTGGAATTTGGCCCTCTTACTTGCATTTTTTTTCCAAGCCATCACTGAGCAGTTCTTCTTAAAAACACTATTTTTTAAGATGTACACACCATGCATCACTACTGCCCATGTATACATGCTTTTTGCACCACTACATCTCATGTACATACACTAGATGCACCATTACAGCCCGCGTATACCCACAAATGTTGATAAAATTTAAAAGTTGCAAGGAATTCGTTGAGATTACGGGCTATTGGGTAGTTTCCCAACTAATCCACCACCTATATCCTGTCAACCAACCAAATAACCATCCTTTTTTCATAGAAAAGGAGGTGTTGGAGTCTAATTCCACATCCAAGCATAAGAGCAGTGAAACTATTCCCGTTTCACATCCCCTCCTTGCCCAAAGAAATTGCAACCACCTTGTGAGATTTGCATCAGAATTTCCCATTTTTCCCTTTTTCCTCCATCATAAGCCTTTTCCATTTCCCTAGAAGAATTTTGAGAGGAGAAGAATACGTGGAGGCGCAGTTGCAGCTTGGTGAAGAAGAGCCCGGACTAGGTTCGTGGAATAGTTGCCGACATTGTTGTAAGTAAACATTGTGATATCAATAAAAGGAATACTTTTTCTGTCTTGAAATATGATGTGTCATATATCTGTGTTTGATTTATGTTTTATGCTAACATAACCCATGATTTATATATGAGATGCATGTTTGTAGTTTCCTTTTTATATGTTTGTGAATGTATGTTAGCCTTGGGAGGAGGCTTGTAGTCAGCAAAGCTATCAAACGTAAGAGGATCGACACAGGATGCGGAGTAAAAGGTAAAGTTAATTGATATTTTCACTTTGTATTTCATGTATGAATTTGGGGTATATTCAGGGTAGTTATAAAAGTAGGAGAAGTTTAGACGGTTAGATCTACCTACATGTTGAACCCTAGTGTAGTCCATAGGGGGGTTTTCCCACTATAGCACAAGCATATAACATCATTATTACACTCTATGTGCACGAGGTAGGTGAAGCGTTACTCAGAAAACATGGATCGATGAGGAGATAGAAGAGGTGAATCCGTGGGGACCCTGTCTAAGGAGGGAACAACGTCGAGAGAGATCAACCAAATTTTTGTTGTGACAACAACAATTTTCCAGGTTGGAAATGCACCTCTAGGAATTCTTCGTTTCATCGAGCAAGATCAATCAACAATCGGCTACTCCCATTTTAAACCTGCAGGATAGGCATCATGAAATTTGTGTGTGTGAAGGAAAATAAAAATGAATTGCTGGTCTCCCTGGGTCGAGCAGCACCATCATCACAGGTTTTAGGTGTGAAGGAAAAAAAAAATGGAATGCTGGACTACATAGAGATGTTGGTCTCCTTGGTCACGTAGCCCAGTCATCACAGGTTTTAAGTGTGAAGGAAAATGAAAAAAAATGAAAAGTTGGTCTACACAGAGATGTTGAGTGCACTTCCAGCTAGAGAGAAAAAAAAATATCAAGGGCTGCACAAAGATAAGAATGGTTGAAAGCACCAAATGAATTAAACTATTTTCAGGAAAGGGGTGGGTGTAGCTTTCGTGTGGCTACAAAATATAAACATAAATGAAAACATGATGTTCCATACATATATGTCTAATTAATGTGTAAAAATAAAATAACAGTTAGCTTAGCAATCATGACACCCAACATTAACAAGAATGATTTGAGGGCTTGACGAGGAAAACTGGATTCACAAAACTTAAGAGAGGAGTGAGCCAACGGGACATCAGAGCGTTGTTTACTCACAACAGCTATAAGGTAGTCATTCCTATACCAAAGATTAATTATACTGAAAACCTACTACACGAACTGAAAACTAACATACTACTAACATCATATCATTCATTGAGAGTATAATCAACTATATTTATTTTTATTATAGATTACAAATATACTGAGATTACCCAATCCATTTTGAAATTATCATAACAATACATATGCCAGAAAACAAATGACCAGAAAACATCACCAGACTACCACAACCATGCTATTATAGTTTGATCACATTACAATTAACAGTTTTACCTGGAATATCTAGACCGACGATGATGAATCCGAAGTCACTCTCCAATGTTTGCGCTCCATGCAACTCCCACTTTCCAACCGATGAGACCTCACCGATACCTCCCAGCCAATGCTAGGGGTACTCTTCTTCCCCCTGAGCCCCCCGAGCCATAAAGGGGCCATGCACACAATACCAGAGAATGCTAGCTCCCAGCTCGCCTCGCAAGGTCGAGCTACCACTCATTACCCGAGCTGGGTATCCCAACTCCCACAAGAGAAATTCAGTCAAGATAAAATTCTGGTAGCGTAACCTTATGCAAACCAGACGTGATCATACTCCTTCTTCGCCATCCTTTTTATAGATTTTTCTAGTGATTAGTTTGCCAAACCCTCATTAGATTCTTTTTATTAAATTTAATTCGGACAAACCTCCCATGTACACATGTCACCCAATCCCTTAGTTGCACCAAAAAATCAATTTTATTAATTAATTAAATTTTCTTATTTCCCTCACTCACCTAAAAGCATTCCTAAAAATGCTCCTCGATGTCCCTTTATTCCCTTACAATTCTTAAATGACTTACTCTTTTCCTAAATCCTAGTTGAGTTCACATTTAGAAGGTTCCAAATACTAGATTCCCTACTATGTTAGGCATTCCCCTTTTTCTTTAAGTTTGCACTTTTCTAGCTAAGTTCAGAATTAGCAGGTTTAGACATAAGCAACCATTTTCCCTTCTAATAATTTAATCCTTCATTAAAATTTTACTTGAATTATTTAAAATTTGAATTTTCTTTACCCCCTTCTTGTTACGTGTCTAAATAGTTTTTATTTTTTATTTTATTTTTCCTTTTGTTCATAGGTTCTACTTAGACCTAGGTTTTAAATTCACTAGGCTTGGCGATAGTTCTTAAGGGAAAAATTGTTATTAAACTTTACTCATAACATCATTCATTTTAAGGCCAACCATGTCCTAAGGAGGCATAGTTTTCTAGGCACTAGGTTTATTAACTTACCATAGTTAAAATTGTGATGTGCCCTTTAGGATGCACTACGTTCTCCAAAGTTGTCGCTCGCCTCTTTCCATTTTATTTGCGCAACGTGCCCTTCAAAATGCACTACGTGCTCCAAGGGTGCCACTCACCTTTTGACTGAATTTGGTAGATGTCAAATCCATGGAGTCAATACTCTGTTAGGTGACCTTGTGGGAGACTAAGGGCCTCTAAGGAATAAGGACTCTGCCTTATTGCACACCCCTTAGAATCATCGTGAGTGACTGTCATAGTCTGCCCTCACGACATGGTGGATATTTCGAACTAGGTAATCGTTATCCTACAGTTCGAGCCACGACGAGAGTGCTAGTAGGCTGTGGCAAGGATACTGCCACACCTCTCCCTCAATGTCTCTGGTTTTTGTGCGTGACCCCTTTACTTCTATGTGAGTCTGGTTAGAAAGCTACCATCAACCTACATCCATCAACAAAACGTGTCAGCTATAACAATAAACATCATAATATCTAGTCATATATCACATATGTAATATCAAGAACATTCAAACCATAACAATACACTCCCTGACTCAATCCAGAGTCCAAGGAGATTCATTGATGCCGTCAACATCCTCTAACATCCAACATCCTGCACACTCAAGACAACCCAATCAATAGCACCTGTCGAGGTATATATAGAAAAAATAACATATCATCAGATCCACACATCTCATAATCATAATCAAAACAACTAGTCGTATAATGAACTGGATCACTTGCATGCAAGTGTCCTCAAAGAATAAGTCTGCTCAGTCACGCAAGAGTGGGGTGTTACAAATTTGAGTTATATTATGACACTTTTATTGATTTTGGTAAAACGTTATGGAAAAGTTCACCTCCTCCTTCCACATTCCGTGCTTTTATATCTGAAATTCTATGTGAAAGAGAAGTTGATGAATTATTTTAACTAAAAAAATGTGTTGGTGGAAAGAAATGTGATCGTTGTGGAAATCTAAGTTTGTTTCACTCAAAGTATCCTATTGATATGAATGATCAATCATTTTCTAATATAATAGTCAAGTGGAAGAGATATGAATATATTAACATCACGGCTCCACATTCTTCAAATGTTATTTCCAAAAGGATTGATTTGAAAGTAGATAAAATATGTGTGATAGATTTTTTGAAGAAGTTCGAGGAAGAAATTTATAAATACACCAAGCATTCACATAGACCTCAATGGAAAGACCTACAATTCAAACAATCTTGTGAAGTGTTTCCACTAGGGACAATTTTGTTTGTAGTTGATTTTGCAGAGAATCACACATTCGCTACAAAAAAAGAAATATAGAGTGAATGCTATCATTCTGATCAAGTCACTATATTTGTCCTCGTTTTATATAGACATGCTCAATGAAGTATCGATAACATAGAAATCACCAATGACAATCGGCATGTTATTAAATAATATCACTTTTATATAAGTGATGATCGAGCACACGACAAAAATTATGTACAACATTGTTTTGATAAATTTTATGATTCATTGAAAGAACGTGGGATCAGATTTGATCGATATTGGATATGGTCAGATGGGTGTGCAGGTCAGTTCAAATCTTCACAATCATTCTATTGGTTGTGTCGTCTTCATAAACAATTAAACATTACACATTTTTGGAATTGTTTTGAGACTGGTCATGGAAAAGGAGAGCACAACGGTGTAGGGGCATGTGTAAAATGAGCACTTCGAAGGTATCAGATGAACCCTCATATCGATCGATTTGAATCCATTGATAAAGTTGTTGAATGGTGCAAAATGGCACTAAGCCATGAAAATAATCCACCAAGGTATGTGTGCAGGTGTGTCTATATATACATGTTACACATGTACAGAGGATATTTTTATTCACGTGTTCTATTATGCCTAAGAAATCGAAGAAAAATAGTAAAAAAAATTTTACGATAAGAAATTAATGCCAACACATGATCAAGGCATCACCTATTCAACAACACCATCAACAATCATCCAATCCATTAGTCCAACAATCCTAAACCTCAATTAACCATGGAGGAATGATAACCTTTATCGTTATCAACAACATCAACAAGTGACTAATTTTTGCGCATGAGAGCAACAACTCTAGAAAATTCATGAGGGGATTAGTTGCTAAAATTTATTACTAACTAAACATGACTCACCATTAATGAAATGTGTGCGAGAAATAAAGCTAATCATTGTACATCCATCATTATTCAAATGCACAAGAATTCCAATCATTATATCACAACATATTCAATGGCACAAGTTGAACGTTCATTAAACCCTTAAGGTGCCAAAGTAACTACACAAGTCCATCCACACCTAGCTATGTATAACGGGGTGCAAGTATTTATCAATTAAATTAAGGCATAGAAAAAATCAACAATCCATCCAGTATCAACATTAATTCACCGGTGCCAGAGGACCCATCACTTAGTCATTACATAATGACAAAATTTGCATAGGACAAGAATTTCATTGACTAAACAACATTCCTTACATCATATGTCGTTCGTGAAGAATTCTAAAGTCTAAGATCAATCTTACATTAAATTCTTTTCACGCAAGGGTCTAGTATCTAAAAACCATCATTCGTTAATGTTAAATAATCAATGCCCGATAATTCTAATTTCTAAATAATCGCATCATCAACATGCATGCGCAATAAAATATTAATCAATCATCAGATATTAATCAATCATCAACATTAAAATATTCAAGGAGCATGAGCAATTAAATCATTAATTCTATCACGCTTCAACATTAATTTGAACAATTAACAACCTTTAAGTTGATCATTGAATACACACTTAACTGAACCTTTAAAAACATAAAGCAATAATAAACTAAAATAAAAGTTATCACCTACCACTGTGCAAAGCTAAAAAGGGGGGGAGGTTCCCATACCTACTCAACTTGCATTAATTTCCAAACGTTGTGGGAGAAAGTGGCAATTCCTAGGGATATGTAAGAAGATTGTTGGGCGAAAAATCCTTCAGGACCGTTGATGCATGCATGCAAGTGCAGAGAAGGAAAAGCCATCAACGTAGGCATTGAGACAATTTCCTGGAAGTCAGGACTCAAAATGGTGCACAGTAGAGGGAAATATAGAGCTCAAATCAAGGGAACACAGACATGGAACCAGTAACAAGGAAAAATGCTAGGCGACCTCTACGATCTTTTTATGTATATATATATATATGAAATTTGCTTGTCTGTACTGAATTCTAGAAAATTGGAAATAAAGATGAAACAAAAGGAAAGGGATGAACTTAGGTAGGATAATAAGGACCTACGAAACGTAGACATTCCATGGGTTAATCTGTCACTTGATAGCTTGGTACCACATATGAGAATTTGTGTTTTCTGCAATGAATTGTGTTCCATCCAATCTGTGTGCTACTAATCATTGTCAGACAGGGAGATATACATACACCACCACCCACATATTCCATGTGAGTCATTGACCACTTCAATCACTGTAAATCTATTGGATTCATTTTTAATAAGTACATACAACAAGACATTAAGAATAAAGTTCTCATTGCCACTAGTGTCCTCTCATGTCACGACATGAATGAATGAAAGTTGTCATTTATATAAAATCAAATGCATAATGGTTTTCATGGATATCACAGCCAGAACTGATGATTTATTTCGAAGGTTCCTCCATTCCTAGTAACAATATTTTTAACAATCATTTGATTTGGTGGGGTTAAATTAAAGGATCAACCAAGGTTTTTGACAATGTAGTTTTCTCATGTTGTTCCATTGAAGTGCTTTATATAAAAACCTATCATCATCCAATGGAAACGATGAACTAGTAACTTCACTCGGATTGAGCTAAGCTATGGCTGAATCAGATGGTGATGAAGTCAACGTTTGACAACATATGATAATGTCATAAGTTAGCAATTCAAGATAATGCAAATCCGGCCTCTAAACACTGACAAATTTTAATTTAAGACAGACTTAGTGAGAATCGTGTCCACATAGTAAATTATTTTTCAACTCTAACATATTGTTAAGATGGATCGACGACTGGTTTCACATAGTAGAGGTCATCATGTGAAATTCCTCACCAACCCACTGGGGCATATGATCAGATCAAATGAGCAACTGAACGACAAAGTAGTATGCATAAATATCTGAAATATATTCTCATTCAATGGTTTATCTACACTCACTAAATTTAGCATGGCCCGATTATATATGAATGGGAAGATATGTATTTCCACTCACAACTTAGCTTCCAAATTCATTTTCCAACACACACAAAAAACAAAATAGATTGGGTGGATGTGGTTTGAACTTTGTAGGCTACTACCAACAATCTTCTCCATATTTATTGGATAACATCCCAAAACAATGTAGCCCTGGAGGTATTTACAATCTCAAATTTCCACTATCATAATAACGACAAGATTTCTATTCTAGGATGAGTGTAGCAGAGTAGCGTGACAGTAAACGCTAACACAATAAAGGATGATATAATTTAAAAAGATCATTTATATTAATTTGTAAATTACAAGAAGAATTATTTGAAAAGTTTATCTTCATCACAATTAGATGCCAGGAAGGAGCTCGGAAAAGGGCACAAGACTTAAGACAATGCTAGGAAAAGGGGTTGGAAACTTATGGGAATTTTAATCCTAAGCACAACACAGAGGGTATCCCAAATATGGAGCGCAAGAGATTCAAGATGGCTGGGTGAAATTGTAAGCACATCACAGAGGGTTTCATGGGTGGAAGCGACAGGAATTAGGATGGTTATCATGCTCATCGAAGGCCTTAAAAATGCATAGTTTGCAGTAAGAAAATTGATGCGTATACAAGTAAAATAAATCATTGAGAAAAATAATGAGTTGCGGAGTTAGAGAATACCCAATCGCTAGTAAATTAATGGAGTTGCAGAGTTAAGAAGATACCCAAAATCATTGGTAAAGAAAAGTTGTAGAGATATAGAAAATACCCAAATTGTTGGTAAAAGAATGAGTTGCAAAGTTATAGAATACCCAATCACTGGTAAATGGATGGAGTTGTAGAGTTAAGAAGATGAAATAGATTAGGCATTGGCCATTCCTTTTAAAGTTCAGCATGAGGGTTTTCCAAGGAGAGAAAACTAACAATAAACCATGAAGAAAACACAAGGCTAGGAGAATTTGTCATGGAGAATGAATACAAGATAGATTCACCACATCTACATGATTAAGTTAAGTCACTGCAAAATTTTAATCCCTTAATAAAATTCCAGAATATAGATGTAATAGAATCCAACAAATTTAATTCAAAACTTAATAAAATCAACATTGTTTAGTATTACCATAACCAAGGCGAAGAATCTGACATCGATATTCTGCACTTGCGCTCCCTCCCGTCTCCTGCTTGCTAACCGTGAAGACCTTACTGGTACCTCCCAGCCAATGCTATGGGTACTCTTCTTCCCCCATATCCCCCCAAGCTGCAAAGGGGCCATGCACATAATCCAAAGAAGCTAGCTCCCAGATCGCCTCGGAAGGGCGAGATACCACTCTATTTTTTGATCTGGTCATCCCATCTCCCACAAGTAAAGTCAGTCAAGAAAAATATCGACAGAGTCACCTTACGCCTACCAGTCATGATCCATACTCCTCCTCTGCCATTGTTTTTATAGATTTTTCTTAGTGATTAGTTTCCCAAACCCTCTTTAGATTATTTTTATTAAATTTAATTAGGATAAACCTCCCCCATACACATGTCACCCGATCCCTTAGTTTCACCAGAAATTTAATTAATTAAATAATTAAATTTACCTATTTCCCTCACCCACCGAAAAGAATTCCTAAAAATGCTCATCAATGTCCCTTTATTCCCATACATTTCTTAAATGACCGATGCCTTTCTTAAAGCCTAGTTGAGTTCACAATTATAAAGTTACAAAGACTAGATTCACTACTATGTTTGACATTCACCTTTTTCCTTAAGTTTCCCCTTTTTATTTCAGTTCAGAATTAGCAAGTCTACACTTAAACAATAATTTACCCCCCCCCCCTTTTTAAAAATTTAATCCATCATTAAAATTTTACTTTAATTATTTATGTTTGAATTTTCTTTATTCCCCCTTTGTTAAAAGTCCAATAAGTTTTTTGTTCACATGTCCTACTTAGACCTAGGTTTTAAATTCACTAGGATCGACACCATTTTTTTAAGGGAAAAATTAGTTATTAAACTTTACTCATACCATCATTCATTTTAAGGCTGACCAAGTCCTAAGGAGGCATAGTTTTCTAGGTACTAGGTTTATTAACTTACTAGAGTTAAAATCATGACGTGCCCTTCAAGATGTACTACGTGCTCCAAGGGTGCCACACACTTGCATTCATGTTTTATTCATGCGACATGACCTTCAAGATGCACTACGTGCTCCAAGGGTGCCACTCGCCTTTTGGCTGATTTTGGTAGACGTCAAACCCCTGGAGTCAATAATCTGTCAGGTGACCTTGTGGGAGACTAAGGGCCTCTAAGGAATAAGGACCCTGCCTTATTGTGCCCCCCTTAGAATCATCGTGAGCGATTGTCACAGTGTTCCCTCATAGCATCGTGGATCTCTCGAACTAGGTAATCATTAACCTACATTTTGAGCCACGACAGTAGTGCTAGTAGGGTGCGGCAGGGTTGCTACCACACCTCTCCCTCAATATCTATGGTTTTCATGCATGACCCCTTTACTCCTAATGTGAGTCTGGTTAGAAATCTATCATTAGCCTGCATCCATCAAAGAAACGTGTCAGCGATAACAATCGACATCATAATATCTAGTCATATGTCACATATTTAATATCAGAGCATTCAAAACATAATTGTTAGCTCCCTGTATTGATCCGGAGTCCAAGGATATCCATTGATTCCATCGGAATCCTCAAACGTCCAAAGTCCTGCACAATCAAGAAAACCAGTCAATAACACATGTCGATATAAATATAATAAAATAACATATCATCAAATCCACAAACATCAACATCCTCCATAGTAAAATCATTCAACCATATAGTGAACTGGATCACTTGCACACAAGTGTCCACAAGAATAAGTCACATCGGGTGCGTGCAAGAGAGGGATGTTATATACACCCCCTCTTGTTTTAAACTTCGTCCCAAAATTTCATAGTATACAAATGCAAAAATAATGTATCTAACAATATTTAAACATCTAGCTATCAACAAAGGGAAACTGATGATGCATATCATATGTGTCCTCCTAGGTAGATGAGTGTGGACTATAATTGTCTTACTGGACCTTAACCTGATCGATAATTTGATACCATAGCTATCAAAGGTGATGGTCTAGAAGGAAGATTGGTTCCGTTGTGAGCGCACCCTACCCAACATCCGCCAAGAACTCAGTCAATCTCATGCGTAGGATCATTGAACTAAATTCACACATGGACACGAGATAAACATCATGCAATGCCTCAAATAATGAGGCACGACTAGCCGTTAGGCCCTTCATGATTATGGTTGATGCGATGCACATCGAAAAAACATTATGTCGATCCCGCGCTTCTTCCACCCCCTTTCATATCACTGGGATTTTTCTTTCAATTATTGGATTGCTTTTGGTCCTACCAAGACCCACCCTCAAGTCGATCCCAACTCAAAGGTGTCTGACACGGTTGCCCATAAGAAACTAAAATGGCACCATCTTAATGGTTCTTTGATGGTTGTTTTTGCATGCAAACGTGGCCGGCGGCCAGAAAAATTCCCAACATTTATGTTGGTCCAACACACACATACACAACACAACCTTCCCAAATTGGTTTGTTCCTTCGAGCAGCCTGTCTATCTCAAGGACATGTTGTACTAAAGTTTAGTGGTGTTCCCGAGGTCTCTTAGGAAACTCGTCCAAAATCATCTTGCAAACACTGAATCCCTTATCGTGTATGATTCCTTTGGTACGTCAGGTAGTCTCAACATCTTGATGATATAAAATCTAGCTACACTTGGTGCCTGATGCATTGTACATACGGGGATAAAATGCGAACTCTTCGTCAGAGTGTCAATTGTCATGAAAATCAGATCATGCCTTCTTTCCGTCAGCAACAATTCAACAGTGAAGTCCATCGAAATGACCTCCGATGTCGATTCCGAAATGGCGTGTGGCCCAAGAAATATTGTTGGATGTCTATGTTCAGTCTTCACCTTTGGACCTTCTAGACATCTCTCCATGCAGTTGATGATGTCCACCTTTATCCCTTCCAGAAGAATAAGGGATTAAGGTCGATCCTCATCTTCATTACTCCTGGATGAGCCATGTACACTGCTCTATGAGCTTCGCATAAGATCAAAACTTATCAAATCGTCGTTGGGTTGTAAGTAAATCCAATTATTATATCTCAAATATTTGTTGTTGTCCATCATATATCCCTCAATTTTCATACCAACATGGTGTCTTTCCCGATAAATTCCTTACCCTCTTTATACCAGTCAACGGCGCACTGTAGTTAGAATCTTTTCACGTAGATTCGTTTGAAGAGGTATCAAAAAAAAAAAATACACGTGGTCTCTGACTGAACGCATCTTCCATTCTATTCATTGTTCCTTTTAAGTAGGAAATATCAAAATTGTAATTGATAAGCATTTCTGACCAACACCGTTGCGCGCGTTCAAGTCATTTTGCATAAAAATGTGTTGTAAACCCCAGTGGTTCATTTTTTTAGTTCGAATTTATGTCCAAATAGGTACTGTTTCCATCCTCTCAAGGCATACACTATCGCTAAAAACTCCAAATCATGCGTTGTGTAGTTCTCCTCATGCTTCATTGATTTCCTTGATATACTAGACCATCTTGCCTTAGAGTCCATCCAAGCCTTCCTTGGATGCGTCAGTGCATACCAAGAAGCCCTCGTCCACTCTAGGGAATTTTAGTATTTCCACTATCGTCAACAACTCCTTGATCCTTCAAAATGATTTCGTGCATTTCTCGGTCCACACAAACTTCTTGTTCATCTTCTACAATTATGTAATCAGATTTTCTATCTTCGAAGAATCCTCGACGATCCGTCCAGAATATCTCGCTAAACCCCTGAAGCTACGCACTTCTGGGACATCCGTTGGCACCGACCACTCCATAATAGCCTCTATCTTTGCTAGATCCACAGTGACACCTTCGCCAGAGATAACATGCCCTAAGTAATGAATGCTCGATCGCATTGCGACCGCTTCCATAAATTGTTCCTTGGCAACACAGTAGTACCAAGCATAAAAGTTCGTCCTGCTCTCCCTTATCCGAGATATATCAAGATTTCGTCAAGGAATAATCGACATTAGTTAAGCAGAGTCTCCATGACCCATCCTTGACTATGGAATTAACAGGAGCACCCCAAGGTGATACACTTAGACGTAAGTCTTAGGTCCAACAACTCCTTCAGTTGCACTTTCAACTCCTGTAACTCAGGGGTCAACATCCAATAAGGCTTTCTTTCCATCGATTTAGTTCCAGGTTTTAGGTCAATGGTAAATTCCATCTTGGTTTCAGGAGGCACACCTTGAAATTCTTCTAGGAATCTCATTCACAAACTCTTGTACCACAGGAAGGTCTTCTAATCCTTCCTCCATTCCCTTGACGTTCGACGCTAAGTATGCATATAACTTGCATCCTTGCACGTGATCTCTTGTAGCTATAGGGAAGAAATGAACCTCGGGGATGGTCCCTATTTTCTTCCTACAATCACACTTCTTTGTTCCTCAATGTAGACCAAACTCAACCATTTCATCTTGTAGTTGAGTATCGCCTCATGCAATTCCAACCAGCCCACACCGATCACGATGTCATAAAACCTTAATATCGTGAGGTAGGTCAGACTTCATTACACTATACCTAGGTTAAAGAGATAGTTCATACCCCATCATCCAACCATCTAGTTTGTACCCGAAGCCACATCGACGAATCAAAACTCGTTATGTCGAAGCCCGTACCCAATCCCTTCAGCATGGTACTAGAATTAGAGCTCTCCGTAGCACCAGGGTATAACAAATACTTAAATTTGTTTTGGCGATGGCACCTGACGCCTCGATGACAGTGGAATGGTGCTCAGTCTGGCGTTTATTTATCACAGTCATGAATGATATGGACCTTTCCCATCTCCGCCATGGTAGGGTGTCCTGTTGACTCGACCACTCTGGCCCCTTCAACTGGATAGTATTTGTAGTAAGGTGACTCTCCACATGTCCATCACCCACCTCTGGTCCAGTACTCCTATCCGAGGAATATAATTTGTTTTCCCACTAGCCTAAGATCCTGGTATGTTCTCCTGACAAGCCTAAACGATGGTTTCTAGCGGTGTTGTCGCAGATGCGGTGGTCCCTTGTAGGGATCCCTCTGCTGAGGAACCTATGGTCAATGTGTCATGAAAAAGGGTCTTATAGATGTATCTTGCCACCAATATGTCTTGTTTGGTTGGTGTCTAATGTTGCAGTGCACCAAATATCGTCAGTCCAGATGGTCTTGCGTGAAACCTTCCCTGATTCCTGCAGACCAATCTTCCTTATCTAAGAGGCCTACTGGATTGCATCGTGCAATGTCTGAGGCTTTATATCCTCACCTTCACACAAAAACTGGAGTTAAGGCCGGTCACGAACTTTTTGATCCCCAACTTATTCATGTTTAGATGCGGGGCATACCGAAGTAGCTCCAAACTCTGTTCTCATAATATGGCACCATATGACCACCCTGTCATAAGGTGCTTATCTCATCGAGCTAGTGCTCAATGAATTCCTCTGACAATCGCTTCTCCTGGAACCGTTCCTTGAACTATTTCCCTAACACGTATTTTACGACCATGTTTATCTGAGGTAGGATCGTCTTCCTCCATAGAAGAGCGCTCCCCTTTAGCTGAAGATCGCCTACATGAACCTTTGTGTTGGAGGTCATAACCGCTAAGCGTGACGCACCATGCTTGTTGTCCAACCATGCCTCGACAAATGAGCCATCCGTGGCACTCATGAATGCGATAACTTAATCTTATAGAGTTCCCCTTGAATGTTACAAGTAATTTTTGGGGGCGCACTGTGAACCCTCAGGGGTACAAGAACCCTATCCTTATCTCAGTAAAGACGGTTTTTCCAGGCCTCTGTCAATTCCCTGGAAGCACCTTATCAGACCCAACGCATCTCGCGTGACAATTTGATCATGCTCAAGACATGTTCTTCTCCTTGGGGGTTGAGCCCCTCTAGCACGGGTGATATTGGAGGTGTCGTGCCTCCTCCCCTGGCACCATGTCACGAACCTTCACGACGTCTTCTATCCATGAGTAACTCATGGACAGGTTAAAGTTTTAATTGGCGCTAAGTGATTAATTTAAGTGTATACTTTAGTAGAAGGTGTGGCTAGCCATAGTCGCAGGGTTGAACCCGCTCTGATACCATATGTAACATCTCTCCATTACACCTAAGAAGTCGAAAAAAAATAGTAATATTTTTTTTTTGCGGTAAGAAATTAACACCAACACATGATCAAGGAAACACCTCTTCAACAACGCCATCAACAATCCTAAACATCAATTAACCATGGAGGAAGGGAAACCTTTATTGTTATCAACAACATCAACACGTCACTAATTGTTGCACGTGAGAGTAACAGCTCTAGAACATTCACAGGTCAACTCAAGTAAGGGTGCTAGAGGGGACTAGTTGCTAAAATTTATTACTAACTAAACATGCCTCACCATTAATGAAATGAATGTGAGAAATCAAGCTATTCATTGTACATCCATCGTTATTCAAATGCGCAAGCATTCCAATCATTATATCAAAACATATTCAATGGCGCAAGTTGAACATTCATTAAACCCTTAAGGCATCAAAGTAACTACACAAGTCCATCCACACCTAGCTATGTATAACATGGCGCAAGTATTTATCAATTAAATTAAGGCATAGACAAAATCAAGAATCCATCCAGTATCAACATTAATTCAATGGCGCCAGAGGACCCATCACTTAGTCATTACACAATGACAAAATTTCCACAGGACAAGCAATTCATTGACTAAACAACATTCCTTACATCATATGTCATTCGTGAAGAAGTCTAAAGTCTAACATCAATATTACATTAAATTCTTTGCACGCATGGGTCTAGTATCTAAAAACCATCATTCGCTAATGTTAAATAATCAATGCGTGATAATTCTAACTTCTAAACGATTGCATCATCAACATGCATGCACAATAAAATATTAATCAATCATTAAATATTAATCAGTCATCAACATTAAAATATTCGAGGAGTGTGAGCAATTAAATCATTAATTCTATCACGCTTCAATATTAATTTGAACAATTAACAACCTTTAAGTTGATCGTTGAATACACACTTAACTGAAACTTTAAAAACATAAAACAACTGATAATAAACTAAAATAGCAGTTATCACCTACCCCTGTGCAAAGCTAAAATGAAGGCGCAACACTGAGTTGGCCAACTAAAAAGGGGGGGAGGTTCCCATACCTACTCATATTTCCTTAATTTTCAAATGTAGTGGAAGCAAGTGGCAATTCGCATGGATACGTAAGAATATTTCTAGGAGAAAAATCCTTCAGGACCAATGATGCATGCATGCAAGCGCAAAGAAGGACAAGCCATCAATGAGGGCCTTGAGACAATTTCCCAGAAGTCAAGCCTCAAAATGTTGCGCAGTAGAGGGAAATGCAAAGCTCAAAACAAGGGAACACATACATGGAACCAATAACACGGAAAAATGCCAGACAACCTCTACGATATTTTTATGTATATCTGTATATGAAATTTGCTTGTTTGTACTGAATTATGGAAAATTGGAAATAAAGATGAAACAAAATGAAAGGGATGAACTTAGGCAGGATAATAAGACCTACGAAACATAGACATTCTGTGGGTTAATTTGTCGGTTGATAGCTTGGTACCACAGATGAGAATTTGTGTTTTCTGCAATGAATTGTGTTCCATCCAATCTGTGTGCTACTCATCATTGTCAGACATGGATATATACATACACCACCACCCACATATTTCGTGTGAATCATTGACCACTTCAATGACTGTAAATATGTTGGCTTCATTTTTAATAAATACAGACAACATGACATGAATAATAAAGTGCTCATTGTCACTATTGTCCTCTCATGTCACAACATGAATGGATGAAGGTTTCCATGTATATAAAATCAAATGCATAATGGTTTTCGTGGATATCACAGCTGGAACTGATGATTTATTTCTAAGGTTCCTCCATTCCTGGTAACAATATTTTTAACAATCATTTGATTTGGTGGGCTTAAATTAAAGGATCACCTAGGGTTTTCGACAATGTACTTTTCTCATGTTGTTCCATTGAAGTTCTTTATATAAAAACCTATAATCATCAAATGGAAACGATGAACTAGTAACTTCAGTCAGATTGAGCTAAGTTGTAGCTGAATCAGATGGTGATGAAGTCATCGTTTGATAACCTATGATAATGTCATAAGTTGGAAATTCAAGATAATGCAAATCCGACCTCTAAACACTAACAAATTGTATTTTAAGACAGACTGAGTGACTGATAAATTTTAATTTAAGACAGACTCAGTGAGAATCATGTCCACATAATAAATTATTTTTCAACTGTAACATATTGTTATGATGGATTGACGACTGGTTTCACATAGCAGAGGTCGTCATGTGAAATTCCTCACCGACCCACCGGGGCATATGATCATATCAAATGAGCAACTAACTGACAAAGTAGTATGCATAAATATCTAAAATATCTTCTCATTCAATGATTTATCTACACTCACTAAATTTAGCGTGGCCCGATTATATATGAATGGGAAGATATGTATTTCCACTCACAACTTAGCTGCCAATTTCATTTTCCAGCACACAGAAAAAACCAAAATAGATTGGGTGCATGTGGTTTGAACTTTTCAGGATATTTCCAACAATCTTCTCCATATTTACTGGATCACATCCCAAAGCAATGTATCCCTTGAGGTATTTACAATCTCAAATGTCCACTATCATAATAACGACAAGATTTATATTCTAGGACGAGTGTAGCAGAGTAGTGTGACAGTAAACGCTAACACAATAAAGGATGATATAATTTAAAAAGATCATTTATATTAATTTGTAAATTACAAGAAGAAATATTTGAAAAGTTGATCTTCATCAAAATTAGACGCTAGGAAGGAGCTTGTAAAAGGGCGCAAGACTTAAGCCAATGCTAGGAAAAGGGGTTGGAAACTTGTGGGCATTTTAATCCTAAGCACAACACATAGGGTTATCCAAGATATGGAGTGAAAGAGATTCAATATGGTTGGGAAAAATTGTAATCACAACGCAGAGGGTTTTATGGGTGGAAGCACGAGGAATTAGGATGGTTATCATGCTGGTCGAAGGCCTTAAAAATGCATAGTTTGTAGTAAGAAAATTGCTACGTATAAAAGTAAAAGAATTCACTGAGAAAAATAATGAGTTGCATAGTTAGAGAATACCCAATCGCTAGTAAATGAATGGAGTTGCAGAGTTAAGAAGATATCCAAAATTGTTGGTAAAGAAAAGTTGCAAAGATAAACAAAATACCCAAATTGTTGGTAAAAGAATGAGTTGCAGAGTTATAGAATACCCAATCGTTGGTAAATGAATGGAGTTGCAGAGTTAAGAAGATGAAATAGCTTAGGCATTGGCCATTCCATTTAAAATTCAGCGTGAGGGTTTGCCAAGGAGAGAAAACTAACAATAAACCATGAAGAAAACACAAGGCTGGGAGAATTTCTCATGGAGAATGAATACAAGACAGATTCACCACATCTACATGATTAAGTTAAGTCACTGCAAAATTTTAATGCCCTAATAAAATTCCAGAATACAGATGTAATAGAATCCAACACATTTAATTCAAAACTTAATGAAATCAACACTGTTTAGGATTACTGTTACTGAGGCAAAGAATCCAACGTCGATATTCCACGCTTGTGCTCCCTCCTGTCTCTTTCTTGCTAGCCATGAAGACCTCACCAGTACATCCCTACCAACACTAGGGGTACTCTTCTTCCCCCATAGCCCCCCAAGCCGCAAAGGGGCTACACACATAAGCCAGATAAATATAGCTTCCATCTCGCCTTGCAAGGTCGCGATACGACTCCATTTTTCGAGCCGGGCATCCCAACTCCCACAAGTAAACTCAGTCAAGAAAAATAAAGGCAACATAACCTTATGCCTACCAGTCATGATCCATACTCCTCCTCTGCCATCCTTTTTATATAGTTTTCTTAGTGATTAGTTTCCCAAAACCTCTTTAGATTCTTTTTATTAAATTTAATTAGGATAAACCTCCCTTGTACACATGTCACTCGATCCCTTAGTTTCACCAGAAATTATTAATTAATTAATTAAATTTTCCTATTTCCCTCACCCACCTAAAAGCGTTCCTAAAAACACTCTTCGATGTCCCTTTATTCCCTTACATTTCTTAAATTACTGACGCCTTTCTTAAATCCTAGTTGAGTTCACAATTATAACGTTCCAAACACTAGTTTCCCTACTATGTTTGGAATTCCCTTTTTTCCTTAAGCTTCCCCTTTTTATTTCAGTTGAGAATTAACAAGTCTACACTTAAACAACAATTTACCCCTTTTTTTTTATAAATTTAATCCATCATTAAAATTTCACTTTAATTATTTATGTTTGAATTTTCTTTATTCCCCCTTTGTTAAAAGTCCAATTACCTTTTTGTTCACATGTCCTGCTTAGACCTAGGTTTTAAATTCACTACTAACTAGGCTTGACAACATTTTTTTAAGGGAAAAATTAATTATTAAACTTTACTCATACCATCATTCATTTTAAGGATGACCAGGTCCTAAGGAGGCTTAGTTTTCTAGCTACTAGGTTTAATAAATTACTAGAGTTAAAATCGTGACGTGCCCTTCAAGACACACTACGTTCTCCAAGGGTGTCAATCGCCTCCATTCCTATTTTATTCGTGCGACGTGCCCTTCAAGACACACTACATTCTCCAAGGGTGTCACTCGTCTTTTGACTGATTTTGGTAGACGTCAAACCCCTAGATTCAATACTCCGTCAGGTGACCTTGTGGGAGACTAAGGGCCTCTAAGGAATAAGGAACCTGCCTTATTGTGTGCCCCTTAGAATCATCGTGAGCAACTATCACAGTCTACCCTCACGACATTATGAATCTCTCAAACTACATAATCGTTAACCTACAGTTTGAGCAATGACGAGAGTGCTAGTAGGTTGTGGTAGGGATGTTGCCACACCTTTCCCTCAATATCTATGGTTTTCATGCGTGACCCCTTTACTCCTAATGTGAGTTTGGTTAGAAAGCTATCGTCAGCCTTCATCCATCAATGAAACATGTCAGTGATAACAATCAACATCATAATATCTAGTCATATGTCACATATGTAATATCAGAACATTCAAACCATAACCATCAGCTCCCTGACTCGATCTGGAGTCCAAGGAGATCCATCGTTGCCATCAACATCCTTGAACATCCAGAGTCCTGCACACTCAGGAAAACCAGTCAATAGCACCTGTCGATATAAATATCATAAAATAACATATCATCAAATCCACAAACATCATCATGCTCCATAATCGAATCAGTCAATCATATAGTGAACTGAATCACTTGAACACAATTGTCCACAAGAATAAGTCACATCGGGTGCGCGCAAGAGTGGGATGTTACATCAAATTTATATTCAATCTTGAATAATTTTCTTGAGAGATTTCAAGTTAACAAGTTCTTGTCTTGTGTTGGTTTTTTTGGTATGTTGGAATCCAAGATGTAAATATATCAATCCCATATGAAGTCGATACAATACATGGGACAATAAAAATGCATTCAGTTAAAACAAAACGCTATCAAAATGTGTTTGCATTTGATAGAAGAAACGAGTCTTGTTTTTGTTTAGTTTGCATAGACGACACATAATCCATAGAGATTTGTGAAAACAAAAATGTAGAATATGTTAAATCTTGGAGACATACCGAACTTAATATAAAAGGGAAAATTCCACTTGCAAGCTCAAAGGAGATGGAATCAAATGAAACTGTAGTGTCAGTTGATGGCAATAGAGTTTCTGATCTTGTTAGAGAAGGTAATTTTTATGTTTAAATTTTTACAAATAACTTGTATATGTACTTGTGTGATAATATAACATGAACTACTTGTTGTCCAACATATCAAATTATTTGCAGGAGAAGTCTTTTCCATGGTTGCACCTGTAGACAACACTGAAAACATGAAATATTATTTGATGTGATGCACATAACAAAATATGAGGTTATTAGAACATTTTGATGATAACGGTTTTATATATGAAAGAGGATCCATCGTATTGAAAGGATTTTTTTTCAAGAAACCCATCAAACCGATACTCATGTTCACTTTCAAGACTACCAGTAAGATGTTGTAAGTTGTCAATATAGTCATTTGGTATGTGCAACACGCACAAAGTTAATAGAAGTTCAAAAAAAAAAAAAGTTAGAAAATGGAAAATGTCCAAAGTCGATCATGAACGAATAATTGAAGATGGCATACCATTACGACTTCTTTAAATAAGTGACATGTACATTCCAAAATTTTATATTTTACATTGAAATTACACGTATGTATGAATATCTAGGATTCTAGAATCATTTCCAGTTTAGTTTACTTTCATGGTCCATTCAATTAAGAAAAGTTATATTTTTGATGAATTATAAAGTTTACCAAGCCTTATTTACAATTTCAGGGAAGAACCTATAGATTGTATCTAGGGAACCTAAAATGACCTATACTTTAATCCTACAAATTATCCAGATTGTATACACAAATCCCTTAATGCATGTAAACAATTTACTACATATAGGATTTGCGTTCATTATTTGCAATGATTGTTCAATGTTTTTTCATATGAAGAGGATAACTTCATATCAAAACTAGGACCCATTTTCATGTCATTACAAGGGACTATTGACAGGTTAGAAAAACTTTAAAGACATCTTAAAAAGTATCATTAACATCCTAATTAAAGAATTCAAGGTAATACATATGATTAAAATCCGAATTAAAAATTTTAAAGACATCTTAAAAAGTATCAATTTTAATGAAAAAATTGTGAATTTTGATTCCAATAGTGTTGATATTATATTAAATTGTTAAATTTGTGCATAATTTAGATTTCAATATCTTGAAGAAATTTGAAAACAAAATTGAAATTATGAACTGTTTGAAAAATGTGTATGATGAACCTAACACTACTTATTTTCTACACATTAAACATAGTTTTCATTAAGTTTGATTGAAAAAAACTTAAGTTGAAAACGAATTTGATTTTGTGACCTAATAACAAAAAATAAAAAATAATAGGTCATCTACTAAGGCTTGGTTTGTTGCATTTAGATTTTCATTTTTTTAATTGAATTTGGAGTATATTCAAAATTCAAGGTAGTGTATGATTAACATCCTAATTAAAAATTAATAGCACTAGTGAGTACTTCCATTAATGACCTAGGTGTCATATTAGTAGCATTAGTGAATACTTCCAATGTGCATAGGATTGATAATTTCCATCAACCATTTTCTACCCTTTTCAATACATAAACAATTTATATCAATATAAATTTTAATAAAAATCGCTTACTTATATTAAAGTACATTTTAATTTTACATATTAAAATAGGTTCTAAATCATGTTTTTCTTTCAATTTTTCTTTCACAGTTTCTTGAATAAATATATTGAAATCTCGAAAAGAAACCAAAGACTAACATTTAACCAGTTTGGTGTTGGATTTTCATATAGTGAATACTTCCATTAATGGTATAGTGAATACTTCCATTAATGGTAGGTGTCATATTAATGACATTAGTGAATACTTCCAATGTGCAAAGGATTGATAATCTCCTATCAACCATTTTCTACCCTTTTCAATACATAAACAATTTATATCAATATAAATTTTAATGAAAATCGCTTACTTATATTAAATTATATTTTAATTTTACATATTAAAATAGGTTCTAAATCATGTTTTTATTTCAAAGTACACATTTTTATTTCACTTTTTCTTGAATAAATATATTGAAAACTTGAAAAGAAACCAAAGACTAACATACCCAGTTTAGTGTTGGACTGTCATTTCATTGTGAATTTTCAATAAATAAACCAAGGATGAACATATTTCATTGTGAATTTTCAATTTGAGTTCAGAGTTTTTACTAAATTTTTTATTGATAGGAGTCTACGCCCTATCAAAATAAAGGAAGGGCCTAGATTGATGCAATGATATATGCTTAAATTTACAATTTACATTGTTAAAGTCAATTGATTATGACTTGAATGGAATGGAATAAAACTCATATCACCCAATGAAAACTAGCTTTTACCTCGGTAGTCTAATACTAATTTTTCATCACCATGGACTCAGACTTTCTTTTTATGTTTTCACTCTCTCATAAGAAATTCACATATATTTTTAACATATTATATTGTTTGTTGTTTTTTCCATTCTAATATTATTAATAGGAGGCAATTGAGAGGTCTGAAACCTAACTTGAGCAACCCTCTAGTACTCAGCCCTCATCTCTGAGTGTCGTTTGGGGTAAGGGGCTCCAAAGTGGGAAACTATAAAATTTGATGACTAGTTTGAGTATTTCCAATCATATTTCCAAATCAAACAAAATTTAAATTATAAGTTAGAAACTATAATTTGATAACTACCCAGATCTACCATCACTACAAAATCAGCTCCATTGTATACAAAATCAGCTCTACTTCACATAGTACAAATCAAACAAAATTTAAATTATAATTTAGAAACTATAATTTGATAACTACCCAGATCTCCCATCACTACACAATCAGCTCCAATGTATAAAGAATCAAATCTACTTCACATAGTACAATGATGTTTATAAATAAAATGAAATAAAACATTTTTAATTTCGGCACCTTATCATAAAAGATAAGTTAACCTCTTTTTTTTTTTTGTAAATAAAGTAAGATCTTTATATTAATAACTGCCTATGTCTATACAATTCCACCTATTAGCCACATGTTCTGCCACAAAAGGGAAAACAGAAAAGGTGGCTTTCAACAACAACTTATCCTTTCACCATCATAAAATTTGAAATTATAAAATCATAAAAATTCAAATTATAAGCTGCCCATAAAACATAAATTATCCTTTCACCATCAAAAAAATTCAAATTATAAGCTATTGAATATTTATTAACGAATAAACAATATTTTTCACCATAATAAACAATATAAGATAAATCAAAGATGAAACAATAAACAATATATTCCACCATCATAAACAATATAAGAGAAATCAAATATGAGACAATAAATTGATATTTTGAGTTCGAAAAATATCAAATATATATATATATATAATGAAAGTTTGAATAGTTACACCGCCAAATACATAGGTTCCACATCCATTTTAGGATGATAACGAAAACTAAGACATTTAACTCCAAAATTATGGACTCTAAACCATCACTTTAAGATAGATCACTTCATACCTGCAATTCATACCTGCAAAAGAAAACATTCATCGAATTCAAAATTTAAAAATTTACAATAAAATTTATGTACAAATCTAAAATAAAATGTACACATGTACCATTTTAGATAAATAGAACAAGTTGTGATTAAAGAAAAAATGACATACATATCAAAAGAGTTAAGTCTCATCCTCCAACATACTCCTTTTCACCAAATATAATGTAAATATCAGTAACAATAAATAAAAAACAAATAACACATATTAGCATATATACTTTAACTAAATATTAAATAAACAATAAGAAATAATAACATACCCAACTAGAGTTCCACGGATTTAAGATTATCCCTCTCTTTTTATTACACTTTTTTGGCACTTTTTTTAAACCAAACTTACATCACAAAGTTTCAAAACTTCCAAAATAGTTACTCTCCACATTAAGCATACATGATCTAAACAATGTAAAATCTTATCTAAAATCTTAAAAAAATTTAAAGAGAAAAATTGTGTTTTGGGTAACTAATTGTTGTGTTTGGAGTTAGATAATACTCTGAAAATAAATATAGTAGTGTATGTAGAAAGTTCACAAATCTCCATATTAAGTCATTCTTCCAATAAAATACTTATCTCCTTGTGGATAAAGTCCCAGATCCTTTAGGTGAAATTCTCATGCCAGGTGATCTTATTTACTTAGAAGTAAAATACTTATCTCCTCAGCAGTAAAATACTTCTTTCCTCTTATGCAGTGGAATAGATGTTCTCATATAATCAAATTCCCTCAAATTCCCTTTCAAATTAAAGGACTCATAAATATCTATATTAAGCCATTATTCCAAGAAATTACTTATATCTATGAAAGTTCACAAATCTCCATTTTAAAAACCATTCTTCTTTTAAATTAATAATTTAAATGACAATTTGCAATTTTAATATATAACTAAATTTCTTTTCAACATGCAATGATACATGTGAACTCTCACCCTCTTCAAACACTCCCAATAAGAATCGGGAGAAGCCTGGCGAAGTAGTAGGAGATGGAATAGGGATATGTGAACAACACAACTAAGAACTAAATCTAGGATTCAATGCGTTCACATTTATGCAAAATCATAAATGTCATGTTGTTGATATTATTCAAAAGATTGGAGATTGGACAACTAAAGTGTTCATATATGGAAATTAAAAAACACATACCTGATTCAACCCATCCAAATTTAAACTTGTGGAATCAAGTCCCCTATTTATTGGGGATTCATTTAACATATCTCCAAACTACAATTAATGACAATAATAAGTCAATTATTTTTATAGATACAATGATATGTATCTAGATCTAGAACTAGAAGTAAACTATCCTAAAACTTTACTAACTAGAACACATACCAATCCATTGTTCGGTTCATCATTCTAAATGACCTCCTTTCAACCATTACAATTTTTTTTTTCATACTCCTTAAGATATTCTACTGACATGGTATCTAACTCCTCATTTGTTTTATAAACAAAAATGGCCTGAGAATTGGCTTCCGCTTGCTGACGATTCAAACCAACATCAACACCATAAAAAACCGATTCCAAATTTTCCCCAATTGCATTCCTAGCCTCTTTTCCAACCTCTTATGAAGCTCGTAACTCTAAATGTGAGACAAATGCCCCTGTTGGGTGAGATACTAAAGGTCATATAGGCCTCTGAAATGTCTCATTTCGATATGCCCATTTTCGATCATATGTCTGTCCTTTACCGACCCCATAATAATCAAACGGTAGGCTAGTATAATTAGGGTGCATGTCCATGAAAAAATCAACATAAAAGTGTCTACAAATATAATGTGGAACCTCATCATTCCACGACAATTTTCCATATTCTACCAAAAATATGTTATACATATGTCCTGTTATGTTGGGGTGCTTAAAATATTGCACCTTCAACATCTTTCGCTTTGGCCCATATTTGAAATTGAACATAGAAATTGTGTTTTATTTTGAAACTTTAGTTTTTACTACGTCCCATTTATCAGAGCACATCACCTCGGACTTTCATCTTCTGATCAAATCGATAAAATTGTCAGTGGTTGGCTCCATCTTTTGATATGCATCCATAAAGTTTTGCAATGAATGAAAAACAATCTCCAAGATTTGTTTACTCTCTCGATGGAGATATAACCTCCTCAAATAATTTTCCAACCTACTTTTAACACATGATCATCGCTCAAGGGTCATTGCTTCAGTAATCCCTTCCTAGGGAAGCTCATCACCAACATCCGAAGGATAGGTGGACATAGGCGTGTAATCTTTTGTTTCTTGATAACACAGCCTCCTAAATCCACCTTCATCCTTTTCACCAACATTAGAATCTTCGTGACACCCACTCTTTCTTTCATTGTATTCTCTCACATTAAACTCATTGTCTATACACACATTTGAAAGTAATTACAACATTTAACTTGACATAATTTCACATAAGAAAATTAAAAAAAAAAACATATATAAAACACACACACACACACACACACACACACATATTTATAGCATAAACATAAATACACAAAAATACAAAATCAGGTGTAGGAGTATCAATGTGCAACCTATTTAAGAAGGTTGCATCCATAGCACTTGTTTGAGCACATTCTCGAGATGATATATTCACAGACTCATTTGATAATTTCCTCCTTTGTCTTGATTGTCATTGGTCACTCGGAGTCTCAGTCAACGACGAGGTTCCTCTTCTTCCTTCTTGGGATAGCCTAGAGCGTTTGCGAGGAATGTTTGGATACACCTATCTCGACATCTCGCCTCAATATCTATCCTATGAAAATTTATGAATATGAAAGTTCATAAGTTATAAAAACATTAAATGGAAATACTAAATTTATAACACAAGCATTTATAAATTTATGACAACTTCAAAACATCACAAACATATATTGAAAAAACTAGAACAACTATATTTTTTACAATCAATGACAAAACATTTACTTAAAACTAAAACAAGAAACAATATTACATGATATGTTGTTGCTATCTTCTTAGATATATGCTCATAAAAAGATTCAAGGGATCATTGATCAAACCCTCTAGTCAGATCTCATCATGACACATGAAACAAATTGCCAAGAAGAACTTTTAGGGTAAAATATCAATAGACTAACTAGCAACATACACAGGTGGCACCAAAAATATAAGAGTGACAACATACACAAGGTGGCATTAGCAAGGAGATAAAGAGGGTGATACCAACAAAAAAATGAGGAGGACAACAACAAGAAGTAGAACCAAAATCCCCAAACAATAACCAAGAAGAGATCTCCAGCAAGATGGAAAAGACCAAGAAGAACTATCCTAGAGGGGTCATAAACACATAATTAAATAATTAAATAATTTAAACAAATAATAGTTTATAACATAAAATATTTATTGTTAAATCATAAAAATCAACAAGAAAAAAAACAAGTCAAGAGAAGGGATCCAAAGTTCTTTAGGAAAAAGAAAAGAACAAAACCAAAAACCCACAGAACAATTAAGGGGGGCATAACTCAAGCAAGGGTGGTTTCAACACAAAGTCAACAATTAAATTCTTCCAAAGTCAAGGCAGCTAACTTTCTTTAGGTAAAGCACAAAACAAAAAACCCACACAACAATTAAAGGGGACGTAAGTCAAGAAAGGTTGATTTCAAGACAAAGTCAACAATTAAGTTCTTCTTTAATGGAAAAATGTCCAGATGATTCTAATGATATTTACTTATAAGATTTTATCATCCCAGCATAAAAGGAAGATCAATAATGTGATCATGCTCTTCTTAACTACTCCTAGGTCTCATGGACCATCCCAGGAGAGAATACTAACACTAACTATTTAAATCATAAAATTTAAAATTATTCTAAACTAAACACCCACAACACCAACGTCCTCCCGCCCTCAGCACCAACGCCAACCAAAATATGTCTGTGTCCATGTACAGGGACAGGCCCAAATTCAGGCCCATCTTTGTACATGAACAAGGTCATATTCATCCATGTCCATGTGTAGGGACAGACCCAAATTCGAGCATGTCCCTATACATGGACATGGCCATATTCGACCATGTCCATGTATAGGGACAGGCCCGAATTTGAGCCTATCCCTCTACATGGACATGTCCGAATTTGGCCTTGTCATCCCATCCGATAATCATATGATACCTCTACTTGTCTGTGTCTGATATGGTCTATGTGTTGTTGTGTCTATGCTTTTAATCTATTGTGTCTGCATCCTATTGTGTTCATAAATTATTAATTTATAGGAAGTATTGTCTCCATCTTATATTGTTCATATTGTGGAAAATCAAGTTTGGTTTGTACATGGATGTAGCCTCCCAAATATATAGGCAAGGATTACATTTATATATTTTTTATTCAAATGAATTTATTTTGAAGATAAAGTAACATATTAAAATGGAATAATATTATTGTTTACAGTACATTGATGTTTCCTCCTAAAAATATATGGGCCAGGATTGCATTCATATAAACTGAATTTTATAAAAAATAACAATAAACTTCGCCCTTGTGTAAACATATATATAATTAATGCCAAAACTAAAACTCTATTTTAGATTAAACTGATTAAAATACAAACTGAATTTTATAAAAAATAACAGTATACTCTGTCGGTGCATAAACATAAATAAAATTAACGCCAAAACCAAAACTTTATTTGAGATTTAACATATTAAAATATAAACAAATTACACTCTGACTGTGATTTGATACTAAGATTAACTATTTAAATAATAAAATTTAAATTTATTATCTAAGAAATGCGCAAACAGATACAACAAGAATGCAATGCTTAACATATTAGGCCATGTCCATGTACAAGGACGAGATCAAATTCAAGCCTGTTCCTGTACATGGACATGGCTATATTTTTCCTTGTCCATGTACAAGGACAGGCCCGAATTTCCCTGTCCATGTATAGGGACAGACCCAAATTCGGGCCTGTCCTTGTACATGGACAGGGCCATATTCAGCCCTGTCCATGTACAAGGCCGAATATGGACCTGTCAACACTCTAAGACTAAAAAATATAAAATATAAAATCTAACTAACAATTTAATACTAAAATCTAAAATATTTAATCTAAAATCTAAAATCTGTGATATGTAAGTTGTAATCACTATGAAGTTGATTATCAAATAAGCTTTTTCATAATAAGATAGAACACATGCATTAACTTTGTATAAGAAAGGTTAACTGTAACCCTATGGACCTATTTATAACACATATCTTTACCTAATATGTACACCATTTTTACATAAGCTCAATGTAATACAAGGTAATTATAGTACAAGCAATACACTCGTAATATACTACATATCCATAACACATTTAAATAATAAAATTTAAGTTTATTATCTAAGCAACGTGCAGAAAAATACAACAAGCATGCAATGCATAACATATTCGTCCCTGTCCATGTACATGGTCAGTGTTATATTTGGCTCTGTCCATGTACAGGGACAGGGCCAAATTTCCATGTCCATGTATAGGGATAGGCCCAAATTCGGGCATGTCCCTGTACATAGACAGGGCCATATTCAACTCTGTCCATGTACAAGGACAGGCCCTTATTCGGGCCTAACACTTTACATGTACATGGTCGAATATGGCCCTATCCATGTACAGGGAAAGGCCTGAATTCGAGCCTATCCCTGTACATGGACAGGGCCGAATACGACCCTGTCAACACTCTAAGACTATAAAAAATAAAATCTAAAATCTAACTAACAATTTAATACTAAAATATTTAATCTAAAATCTAAAATCTGTGATATGTAAGTTGTAATCACTATGAAGCTGATTATAAAAAAAGTGTCGTCATAATAAGCTAGAACACATACATTAACTATGTATAAAAGAGTTTAACTATAACCCTATGGACCTATTTTTAACACATAGCTCTTTACCTAATATGTACACCATTTTTACATAAGCTCAATGTAATCCAAGGTAATTACAGTACAAGCAATACACTCCTTGTAATATACTCTATATCCATAACACATTTAAATCATAAAATTTAAATTTATTATCTAAGCAATGCACAGACATATACAACAAGAATGCAATGCTTAACATATTTGACCATGTCCATGTATAGGGACAGGCTTGAATTTCCATGTCCATGTACATGGACATGCCAAAATTCAGGTCTATCCCTGTACATGGACAAGGCCATATTCGGCCCTGTCCATATACGGGGAAAGGCTCGACTTCGGGCCTGACTCTATACATGGACATGGCCATATTCGACCTTGACCATGTATAGGGACAAGCCTGCATTAGGGCCTATCCATATACATGGACATGGCCGAATACGGCCCTGTCAACACTCTAAGACTATAAAATATAAAATATAAAATCTAACTATCAATTTAATACTAAAATCTAAAATCTAAAATATTTAATCTAAAATCTAAAATCTGTGATATGTAAGACGTAATCACTATGAAGCTGATTATCAAATAAGTGTTGTCATAATAAGATAGAACATATACATTAACTCTTTATAAAAAAAAGGTTAAATGTAACCCTATGGACCTGTATATAACACGTAGCTCTTTACCTAATACGTACACCATTTTTACATAAACTCAATGTAATCCAAGGTAATTATAGTACAAGCAATACACTCCTTGTAATATACTCTATATCCATAACACATCTTATGAATCAAACCCGTGATGTTCAAAGAAGATAGGGTATACTTAGCTATTATGGATCTACTTATGAGACCTAATCACTGTTTAGTGAAGCTAGCATAATTATAAATATTACGTACTATAAATCACATAAAGTATAATGATTACAGTATTGTTTTCCATAAGCTGATATTGGAGTATGAGGTATAGTAGTAAGCAATGCGCAACAACAAGCATGCAATGCAATGCGCAACAGATACAACAAGCATGCAATGCTTAACATATTCGTCCTTGTCCGTGTACAGGGACATGCCTGAATTCTGTGTTGTCCATGTACATGGATAGGTCCATATTACCCCCCACCCGATTCTTTTTCCAACAATTTCAAAAGATGTGATGCCTTGCAAGATTCATGAAAAATTTCCAATGGGGAAATATAATGACCTCATTAATAGTGGAAAATTTGTTACTATTTTGTTTGCACTAGCTCCCTCCAGAGTTATGCATGTTTAGGTAACAAATATTTCAATTTTCTACTTGCAATCGATTGTTACATCAAACAATTACTCACGTTGCAACATAAACAAATGAATAAGTTAAATAATTACTTAGATTATAACATAAATAGTATTTTATACCAAAGGGTGACTATGGAATGGTCAAACTTAAAATTTTAACAACTCACAATATGATGTTTTGATAGTAGTAGAAAATCAGATAAACCACATTTAAGAGGCCAATTCTAATGGGATCTTATTTGAACATGACTTATTGACATTAAAAAGGTTAGAAAATGCAAAAAATAATTGTTGGAAAGGGAAGAAAAAAAGTGGAGGAAAAAGAGTTGATCTACTTTGTTGGGTCAAGGAGATGGGAATCTAAATTTTATATAATTTTTCCAATATGCGGAAGAGTAATAATACTATATGGGACAGATAAGCACAATATCATTCAAGAGTTTCTAGTTTCAATTATCCTTGTACATGGACAGGGCCGAATACGACCCTATCAACACAATCTAAACATAAATTTAAATTATAATTTTTAACTAACAATTTTACACTATCAATTTAAATTTGCTAATCTAAATGTACTTGGACCGAATGCCTGCAACTCCAACATTTGCCCGCCCACAACTTTAATGTCCACCCAATCGCCTATCCGCCTGCCCGCAACAACGACGTGCAACACTATCACCTAGCGCTATCGCCAACACTAAACACTATCACCAACACCAAACAATATCAACTAACAAACAATTCGGGAAGTGGTCGAATTTTCCAGTGGTGTGAAAGGTCCAGAGGTCTTGTCCTTCATAGGACGAGCAATAGCATTGCCGATTGCAGGATGGTCCATTACCCGAGAGGTTTTCCCTTTATCAGATATCGTGGAACTCTTGGATGGCTTGGATTATGGTCCATCTATGACAGGCGCGATGTGCGGGTAATATTTAAACCTTTTTTCGGTCAAAAGATATTTCGGTCGAAAGGTGCTTTCGACCGAAAGGTTCTTTTGGCCGAAATATTCTTTCGGTTGAAATATCTTTCGGCCGAAAAAATGTTACCGGATGATAAAAAAAATGTTTGGATAAAATTGTACATGGGAATCGAGGGCGTCATCACGATACCATTCAATTTGACGTTCAAAGGTTCGACCAAAACAATAGGGAATTCGGCCGAAAGAAGTATTAGTTCGGACGAAAAAAGGTCTATGAATTTTGGAGACCCGATTCTCACAAAAGTGTTACCCACCTTCATGATTTTACCCATAGTATTTTAAATTTTTAACTCTTAAACCATAAATATACCTCATAATTATTAATGAATAGTTAAACATAGAAACAAATTAATTAAGTGTTGTATAGAGTTATCTTTTTTCTCTATCAATTTCTATAACATCCCCTCCGTTACGACAACAAACAACGATGTGTAATAGGATTTTTTTTTTTTGCATTAGAATATTTAATCGTCGTGACATAATTCATAACATCACAAGTTATACATCATCATAATTAAATAACAACACACCCAACGCATTAACATAAATAACAATGACGCATAATCAATGCATAAACATGTAAAAACCCGCTCTTGCGCACACATGATTTGACTTATTCTTTGAGGACACTTGTGTGCAAGTGATCCGGTTCATTATATGATTGTCTGCTTCACTTATGGATTTTGATGATGATACTTATGGATTATGATGTTATGTCATTTGATGATCTATGTATAGAGATGTGCTATTGATGAGTTTCTCCTGAGTGTGCAGGACACTTGACATATTGAGGATGTCGATGGCATCAGTCAACCTCCTTGGACTTTAGATCGAGTTAGGGAGTGGACTATATATGGTTTGGGTATTTTTGTTTATGAATATGTGACATATGATCGGGTATGTTATGATGTTGTTTATGGATCGCTGACATGTTTCGATGATGGATGCAGGTTGACGATTGCTTGCTAATCAGACTCACATTAGGAGTAAAGGGGCCATGCAAGACAACCAAATATATTGAGGGAGAGGTGTGGCAGCAACCCTGCCACAACCTACTAGCACTCTCGCCATGGCTCGAACTGTAGGTTAACGATTACCTAGTTCGAAAGATACATGATGTCGTGAGGGTGGAATGAGACAATAGCTCACGAAGATTCTAAGGGGCGTGCAATAAGGCAGGGTCCTTATTCCTTAGAGGCACTTATTCTCCCACAAGGTCGCCTGATAGAGTATTGACTCCAAGGGTTGGACATCTACCAAAACCAGTCAAAAGGCGAGTGGCACCCTTGGAGCACATAGTGCGTCTTGAAGGGCACATCGCATAAATGAAACATGAATAAAGGCGAGTGGCACCCTTAGAGCACGTAGTACTTCCTGAAGGGCATGTCACGATTTTTAACACTAGTGAGTCAATGAACCTAGGTGCCTAGAAAACAATATTTATTTTGACGTGGTCAGCCTTAAAATAAATGTTGTATGAGTAAAGCATATTAATTATAAATTTTTTCCCTTAAAATTTGCTAAGCCTAGTTGAAATTAAAGCCTAGGTCTAAGTAGGTTATGAGGACTAAAAATCAATTAAGCTATTAATAAAAGGGGGATGAAGAAAAAAATCAAATTTAGAATTTTAAAGAAGAAATAATTTATCTAAATTTAATTGTTGTTTATGTGCAAAACTTGCTAAATTAGAACTTAGACAAAAAGGGGAAATTAAATGCAAAAGGAGCGTGGAACATAGAAAAGAATCTAGTCTAGAGAACCTTCCTAATTAAAACTCAACTAAGATTTAAGAAAGATGTCAGCCATTAAAGGAAATTGAGGGAATAAAGGGACAACAAGGAGCATTTTTAGGAATGCTTTCAGGTGGGTGAGGGAAATTGGAAAATTAATTTCTAGTGCAACTAAGGGATCGGGTGACAAGTGTACGGGGGAGAATATTTCCTAATAAAAATTTAATAAAAAGAATTTAGCATGCATTTGGCAAGAGATCACTAAAAGAACTCTATAAAATTAATGGCAGGGAGGAGGAAGGAGGAAGGGATCACGACTGGTATGTTGATATTATGGTAGCTACGGGAGGTATTTACCTCCACGTGTAAACCTAATGAGAATAGAATACTCCAGGAAGCAAGAAGAAGCCCTAATGAGTTGGATAATAACCCTAGAAGACTTGTCGGCTCAAGAAGATAATTTGTATTAGGTTATTAGCCTCCAAGAGAAGAAGTCGACTAAAAGAAATAATATATACTGAACAAACAGATACCCAGAATGAGAAGTCGGCCCATGCAGTTAGCCATAATTACTATAAATACAGGAGGCCAGTCTTCATTCTGGTAGGCAGTCTCAGAGTTGCAGAGCAGCACTTGTGCGCACTGTAGTGCCCAGTTTTTGTGCGCAGGTTGGAGGAGAGTTTCATTGCAGTTGTTGCAGCTAGTAGATCATGTTTGACTTGGACTATCTTTTGGTTAGGGTTTGGACTATCTGATCGGCTCTTGTTGGTGCGTTATCCTTGGGGAAAGATGCACTACCCTTTGTTTGGTTATCTAGCCTAGGGTTTTCTTTTGGAGTGATTCTCTATCAAGGTTAAGGTACTCGGAGGGTGACTTAGGCCTATGGTTGGGTGAGAATAGTGATATTGTCAATGGTAAAATGAGCACATCCATTATATTCTAACAGGTTATGGTCCCACACCTTCTTCATTCAGTTTAATCATTGGAAGGAAACATAGTCGTAAGGGTATTAAGCTCGTTGAAGAACTACCGCTAGGGTTTCTAGTAGGAGCAGTCACCATAGCACTGTCGCTAGGGTTACTAGCTGGTGAAGTTGTAGAAACCCTAATCCTCTTATCGAGGCACCTTAAGTGAAGGGATTGACCTAATTTCTAGATAGATTAGTGCTCCCTAGCCTAGCGCATCTCCTGGTACTCTCAGCAAGCCAAGACGTCAAGTTTGAGTTTTTCGGTTAGATCTAGGGTTGACCAAATCAAAGTAGCCATGACTTACTCTATGAAGTCAGAAAACAAGTTAGATGGAGCTTCTAACTTCAGAGCGTGGAAGACAAGGATTGCCATCATCCTTGCCAAGAATAAAGTGTTGGATATCGTGAAAGGAAAGATTGTGGAACCAGAGTTTGAAGAAGGAAAAGAGAAGGAACTGCAGAGAGTTGCAGTTATGGAGAAGTTCAAAGACGGTGACATCAATTCCATGAGTATCATAGTGGACTCTACAAAAGACCAATTGATACCCTACATATCCCATCTTGACTCATCGAAGAAGATGTACAATGCCCTAACAAACCTCTTCTCAGTCAGAAACATTGGACAAATAATGAGTCTAAAGAATGAGCTCTGTGACATGAAGATGAATGATGATGATAGCATAAAATCATACTTTGTGAGGATCTCCCAGTTAAGAGATCAAATACAAACAATTGAAGAGATCATTTTAGAGAAGGAATTGGTAAACATAGTACTCAATGGTCTTCCCAAGACATGGGATGCATTTGCTGCAAGCATGAACACAATGAAGGAGTATCCTACATTTGAAAAACTTTGGACTTGCTATGCTCAAGAAGAATCTAGGATCAGTGCAAAAGAGAAACCCCAAAAGAAGTACGATGATCAAGCCTTCACAACAAGATTCAAGAATTTCAGGAACAAAATGATGTTTGGTTCAAAGAGGAAGACAAATCAAGAGAAAGATATTTCAGAAATACAATGCTTCAACTGTTGAAAGTATGGTCACTACAAGAATCATTGTCTCAAGTTAAAGAAAAGGAAGGAGAAACACGAAGCATCAGTTTCCGAAGAAAAGGAACCTACAAAGAAGACTAAGCAGGATGAAAGAGTCTTCTTCTTCTGAAGGTAACAAAACTCTTCTTATTTCTTGTACATATCTTGTTTGCATAGTCTATGTACATATCTTGCATATCTATCTCTTAGAAGATAATATGTTGCAAGAAGAACTATACCTATGGAAGAACAACAAGATAAGGAATGCTATCATTATACAAGTTAGACAATACACATGAAAGGATGAAATACATCAAACAAATCATGTGGAAGCTATTACAAGATAAGCTGAAATCATAATCAATCATGAAGAGACTTAGAAGAAGAAAACACAGAAAGAAGTCAAAAATCAAAAGGAAATTGGAGAAAGACTTATGACGTTTTGTAGAAGACAATAAGACAGAAGCGTGGACTCTGTTAGACGGAAGGAGCCGATTATATATTGCAGAAGACAATAAGGATGCAGACGGAAGTGTGGACTCTGTTAGACAGAGGGAGCCGATTATATGCACTCATACATGAAGCAAGGATTAGGAGGG
>SNQJ01S0042250.1:50225-65188 GCA_010110895.2 Picea sitchensis | reverse complement strand
TGTGTGAGGATCGTCGATCTCAGAGATGTGGATGTCACCGATGGTGATCAGTGCGGGAGTTAGGAACTCCGTGAAAAAAATATTTTCTCCATGTTATGAAGCCCTGAATGCCCCGAGAACCATCGATCTTATATCAACGTTGGATCTTCACCACCCATCGAGTCATCCCATTGTTTGTATGTATTTAGGGTATGGCATGGCCTAGTATGATTCTCTGCTAGCTTCTGAGGAAGTTTCTTGAGATTTCAATGGATTCGTTGAACCTGGATGTCTCCTGCACACACACACCAAAGACTTGGTGGACCTGCTACATGCTTAGTTAGTGGCAACTATGATGATGAGTATTCCAAATTCAAACTAGAACATGTGATCCTTTATCAAGAAATCAAAATGATGGTGAAAAATAAGTACAAAATAACAAGGGTCATGAAACTCAATAATTAAACATTAGAGAATGATCACAACAAGAAACCACAAACTCAAAATTGATGGTTGGATCGGGTAAAGGAAGGAAAAGGGCAGGGGTGCAGACCTAGGTTATAACACTACACAAGCTAGATACCTTGGATCTAAGTTATAACAACATTAGTGGAAGAATTCAAGTTGAATTGGGGTTGCTACACAAGCTGAAGACCCTGGATCTAAGTTCTAACAAATTGGAGAACATTATTACTTTTGCTATAGGAAATTGTTCGTCCCTCAAGTATTTAATTTTGGGGAACAATCGATTGTTTGGCAGTGTACCACCTCAGTTGGATAATTTAAGGGAGCTTACTCACCTTTCAATCTATGGCTAATGTCATTATAATGAGTATGATTTTTTTCTAGTAACTATAATCGTGACTATGATTTTTTTCTTGATATATATAGTAACTTTATAGTCCATAGATATATCTAGTAACTATAATCGTGACTACAATTTTTTTCTTGACTGTTCTCTCGATAAAATTTCAGGTTCTATCCCTTCCACAATATCAGGTTCTATCCCTTCCGAAATAGGAAACTGCGGTAATCTCTTTTTTCTTGATCTTAATTCAAACATGCTCACAGGGAACATACCTAAAACCATTACAATATTAAGCAAGCTTAGAGTCCTTGCCCTCAATGGTAACAATATGATGGGTACGATTCCTGAAGAAATAGGAAACCTTCATTCTCTTGAATTCTTGTATTTATTTTCAAACAATTTAAGTGGACATATTCCAAATAACATAGGTCAATTGAAGTTTCTTAAATGGATATACTTGAGTAGTAATAATATCTCTGGTCATATTCCTTATAATATTGGTGGATTGTCTTCACTATATCATTTGAATTTATCCAAAAATAACATCAATGGACATATTCCTAAAGCCGTGGGAAAGGTCAAGGTTCTTAAGCTTATAGATATATCTCAAAACAATTTTTTTGGGACTATTCCTAAAACTATTAGTGGGTTTGTTTTTCTTTATAGTTTATTTCTTTATAGTGATTTGGGTAATATAGACTTTCCACATTATTTAAATTATTTCTCAGCTTACTCTAACTATTTCTTTGGGACTTTTCCAGCCTCTTTGGCCATGTGTGAATTGGTGGATTTAAGGAAAAAACACTTAGAAGGAGAGCTCCCTCAACACATTGGAAATTTTCAATACTTAGAAGTGTTAAGCATCAGTTATAATAATTTCCATGGTGGTATTCCTCCATCGATCACAAATCTCACATGGTTGTAGGTGTTGGATTTACCCAACAATAAATTCAGTGGAGGAATACCCTCTCATCTTCAGAGACTCTCGGGGTTTAAAATCAAAGCATCTTCATATAGTGAAAAGATCAAATTACAATTTTCCATTATCATTAAAAGAATTGAGTATAGTCTCACATATGTTCTTGCAACAAACACAATAATTGACTTGTCAAGCAATAATTTTATAGGAGAAATCCTTGCAAGCATAGGGAGTCTAAGCAGCCTGCGATTCTTGAATTTATCTAGGAACCAATTGGAAGGGAAGATACCAACATCACTTAGCGAGATATCTACTTTGAAACAACTAGACTTGGCCAAAAATAATTTGACTGGAGAGATTCCTCAAGAGTTATCTAAATTGTCAATGTTAGCGATTTTTCATGTTTCATTAAAATTTAAGATTATCCCAAAACATTATTGGCAAATATTTATTAAGAATCGCTAATATTTTAGTAGAAAATAATGTATTATAATTCATTGTTTATAAAGATAGGTTGTTCATTATAATGGATTTTTTTTTTTTTTAAATTATTATAATTTAGAAGTATTAAAAGAATAATAATATATATAATTATAGTTGATTAGGTAAATACAAATATTGGTTAATGATAAATCTGATTATAACAATATATAAGTCTAGTCAAATTAATTTCAAAAAAATGCAATGATAATTTTTAGTATTTTGTAAGATATTGTTTATTATAGACTTGTAAGATATTGTTTATTATAGACTGTCCATTTGATTATCTATTTATATATAAATATGTATCATGTATTTTTATGAAAATGATTTTCTATCTCTTAAGAGTTCATATAAAATTCTTTGTGTTTTGTGTTTTTTTTTACTAGATCAACTTCATTGCCCCATACTTAATACATAACATGAGTGCATGCCACTCTTCTTGATAGTGTTATGATATTTCCCATATTTTAATGAATTAGGTTGTAACAACAATACACTATACCTTTTTAATAACTATTCTTTGTTCTTGTATTCTTTTATATGATGGTTAGGAAACTAATTTAATGGATTAGACATAAATTTACAATGCACAGATACGACAAGCAAATAATTATGTTAAATTTCTTTACAAACTACATCCATGTATTATCATTGATTCATTTTGTTATATTGCAAACTTTGTGACCAAATTAGATCTACTTTTTTGTACTGCATATTTCGATCCTTAGATGAACATTCTTATGCATTTTCAAATGTACTACTTGTTCTACTTGTTCCTGTTTCATTGTGACCAACTATAACCTTGTTAAAGCATGACATATGTCATATAGTCTGATAAGTTTCTCCACACACTTCAAGATTATGAGCACTTTTTGGTGTTTGATTCCACTTCGTATCCTTGTGATTGGTATTAGAGTGCTATTCTATATCTTTGTTTCTCACTACAAGTGATTTTATCTAGATTTAATAAAACACAACAAAGTTAAATATTATTCTCTATTAGATTTAATCATAAGAAACAAATGGTCAATCCAACTTACCTCGAACAATTGCCTTCAAACATGCTCAATGATCTCATATGATGGTTAAAACCAACTCCATCAGATTTTCCATTCGTAATGCAAATGCTATATAATATATGATTGTTGAGGCTCTTCAATGATAGAGCAAGGAAACAATGCCCATTTCATAAATTTCAACTAATGTTTAGTATTTTAATTTTTTAACTCTTAAACCATTAATAAACCTCATAATTATTAATGAATAGTTAAATATAGAAACAAATTGATTCTATGTTGTATAGAGTTATCTTTTTTCTTATCAATTTCAATGTTATTTACAATTCATCATAGTTATTAATTAATAGTCAAACTTAAAAGAAATCACACCATTCATATTTATCATCTCATCATTTAAAACAATTAAGTGGATATCAATAATCCAATAATTCCTTTTACTTTAATTATTGTTAATATATAAAGTGCAAGAAACAACATCTTATTTAAGGAGAATGTAGTCTAACAATATTATTTCAAATATCAAATGTAGGGAAAATTTTAAGGATCCATACTTTTTATAAAGTGTAGAAACCTTGCGAATCTTACTAATTCTTAAAATGCCAACCATAAAATCTTTGGTGATATTTTTGTAAAATATTCAAATTTCTAAAGATTTTATATGGTTTCTATAAAATCTTGGTGATTTTTAGAGTAAAATACTTTTATTTTATAGAATTTGGGTATTCATTTTAGAAAAAAAAAAGGAAGTTGAAGAATCATTTTTGGGAAAAAACATGGAAAATTAGCCCATGGGAGAAATTTAACACCTAAAATTTTCCCTAAAAAAGAGATTTACAAGTTTATATTCACATTTGAGTTTAAGTGTTTGATAGGGGCATAACCAGATTGATAATGAACCAAACTTAAAACAAAAGAAAGGACATTCCTACTCAACTAATTAATGCCCATTTCATTCAGATTGAGCTTATTCCTTGAAATCTAGACTACAAAAATGTGAATATCATATTTGAAAGTGTGAATATTAATTCCCCAAAAGTGTCAATAATAGATTTCAAAAGTGTGAATATTGGATCTATATGTGTTTAAATTTTATCCAAAATTGTCAAATTTTGATTTCCAAAGTGTCCAAATGCGAATTCTAATTTTGAAAGTGTGAATTTGATTATGAAAGTGTTGATATTGAATTCCAATATCAATGTAGAATATATTATTTATGTGTGTATGCTTATCACTATGACATGCATTGTTAAATATTTCAATATTAACAAGAATCAAAATAGAAACAAGTATTATCATTGCATTAAAGAGATACATTTTCATAAACATTTAAAGCAACGAATCAATAATGTTCCATAAATACAAAAATGAGGACTCTTATCCAACTTACCACCTTAATTGAAAACATTATAGCTAAACTATTTTGTAAATATTAAAAAAACCCAAATCCCAAGTTAAGGGAGAAGAGAAAAATAGTTTTAAATAAAGCAATAGGTAAATAATATTGACTACTAATATATGAGTTCTTACAAGACAAGCATCATTAAAAAATGACAATTATGCTGGAAGTTTTTTTCTCAAAGTAAGGCTCGCTACATCAACATCATTCTTTATCTCTTTGATTCTATTCCATCCATTCTCGTTGTGCCTCAATTTCTCCAGTTCCCTTACACTTATTTTTATTTTTTGTCTTCTCCATCTTACCTTGGTGACCATGCCCATCTGATGTGAGTCACATCAATCAATGCCATTTATTCTCGTCCAACAACCCGCGTTGAGTTTTATTTAAACATTATTCGACAATGTTTGTTTTCCTTTAATTTTCCAGTAGGATTTGACCATCAAGCCACTACCTTGTATATCTCAGTAGTGGAATTTGAAACTCTATAAACATTTCCCTTTTCTCTACCCACCATATTGCACAATGTTTAATTGAATACCATACTATGAGCATTTGTTCCCCAACAACAACATCCTTTGGACATAGTTCATTTCTTGGCTTGTTACATAGAGGTCCAACATAGCAATCCTTGATAACAACACCTAGTCTTGGATGTTTGAGGTTGTTGTGATGCCTTTTCGCCACTTCTACTCTCGATAAATTAATAAGGTTGTGATACCTATATTTTTTTTTCCTTCTATGAGAATGTTTCACAAAATCTCTTTGTCCAATCATTCCACCAACATATTGTAAATATGTTTCTCCAAATATTTTTTCATATGGTAATCTGCTACAATAAAGATACACTTTGGAAGTTTCAACAATCATTTTTAAACTTGGATCCCAATATTTTAAGTTTTAACTTCTCTCTTTTTAGAGAGATAGAATAGTTTGTAAATGAACTAAAATTTAATATTGAACATTTTAAAATAATATATAGTCATATAATATTAGATGTAACGTTCCCATCGTTACTACTACATGCGACGCAACAAAAAATAATATATTTTTTTTAAAGCAGGACGACAATAGTTAAACAACACAACTTGACGACAACCATAACGCACGCAGATCAGGAAACAGTAAACAATGAATCAAACACTAGAACATCAGGAAACTTGAAGAAACATGCGGTGATTAATAGACAGACAAAAATGACTACCTGCCCGACACCAACAAGACAACGCCTACAAGCTAAAGAACAACATCAACCAACCCGACACAATGGCTTGATGACTAGTAAATGGGAAACCTCTATGGTACGCAAAACCAAATGTGTTAAGGCATTACCAACCAAGTGCCAACATCAATTACAACGAACAACACCCACATTAGGAAGCACATAGTCTATCCAGGTTATCATTCGCTTCTATCTGTTAGGGTGCGCAATGATCCCCTCATCAGGAATCATGCTGTCGCTAGGCGATAGGCATGACAGTAACCATGGTGCAACATAAAATAACTGGGCCCTTAACCCAAGATAAATCCAACGCGCTAAGATACCGAATTAACTGACAAGAATACTATACCCACATACCCAAGCAACAAGTCAACAAGACACAAGATGACATTACTCAAATTAAATTGCACAAGCTATTACACGAATTCACCAACAAACCATAAACCATTATCTGCTAAGCAAGATGTCTAAGTGTGAAGGAGTGAGCTATTATAATGTTACTATTTTCATAAATGTTATCATAAATGTGAACCATTATAAGCACTTAACAAAATGAATATACGTTGTCTATTAATGTAAGTGAACTACTTAACATTAAAAGTGAACTATGTTGTCTATTAATATTTGAACTACTTAACATATTATAAATGTTCTCTATCATATATAAATTATGTTGTCGATTATATATATATAAAAGTGTTGTCTATTTTATATAAAGTCAATGATATCAATATATAAACATTGACCAACATATCAATATCACTATATGGATATTCATAAGAAAAAACCTATCAATATTCACAAGAAAAACATATGATATTCACGTTGTCCAATATTCTCGATATCTATATGATATCTGGGAGGAAAACACAACCTAAAAGTATGCTTTCGAGCATTGATACCCTGTCTAGAATTAAAAGGAGACGATGTCTTGCATTTAAAAGGAAGCTCTTTCTAAATATATGTTGTATATTATCACCTGACACCTGTTGTCTATTAAGTATAACAATTTCACTGTATATATAAGTATCACTGAGTTAAAACCACTGTGGTAAATCACAGAGGTCAAAATGGTAAATCGTTGTCAAATATATAAGGTATCACAACTCATATTAATAATCAAGCTATTTAATTGCTAACAATTCATAGTGGTAAAGGCTGGGCACACATGGGCGAAGTCGTTGTCTAATTTGTTGTGTGTAGAGTATGTATATTTGATGTCAGACATATTACATACATGATCGTTGTCGTACAATTTCGGTCACACAACACTGTCAACAATATTAGATCGTTATCCCTTAATGCACAAAAATCGCTACACAATACTTTAAACACATATAATTTGTGATCCAATACACATCCATTGAATCGCTAACATAGAGCATTATGATTTCAATGTGTATATCATTGTCAACAATATTGAAACACATGCATATATCTTGAAATGCAGGCCTGAAAAATATTTGTAGATATATGTAAACTCGCATCCCTATCATTAAACGAATGCAGACATATCAAACAAAATACTGGCATATACAACTTTTCTGTCCATCACTATCCTTCAACTGAAACAAATATAATAATTCTCTATTAAAATGGAACAAGTATAATAATTTGCTATTTAATAATTATATGGAATTGTTGTCTTAAAAAAAAAGGAGAAATTGATGTCTTCCGAATGCAGAGGTAATTGTTGTCTATCCAGCACGCAGAGGTAATGTTTTCTAACCCAAACACAATGATAATGATGTCTAGATTATATTGTTGTCTATCATATATATTATATAGAAAAATTATTATATGACATTGTTGTCATTTAATGTATAAATCATTGACAATAAACATTCAAATCGCAATCATCTTTACATATAAAATCATTTCCATTAAATGTTCAATTCGAAGTCACCATTACCTATAAAATTGTTGTCCATAAATATTCAAATCGCTATCCTTTGATACTATCAATCATTACAACACAACATTTACACAGTCACCTAAAGCTCAACTATTACACATTCATAAAACTCCTCCATTGCATAGTCATAATCATGGCCATTACACAGTCATAATGCAACTACAAAATCGTTGTCAATCAATAATTTAAGGGAAATTATATTAATTCACTGTCCATTAATTATTGAATATATATGTAAAACACAGAGCAAATAACTGTATTAAAACACAGTCAATATGTGGTCAATAAAACGTAGACTAAAATGATATATATGTATAACTGGATAAATCGGTGAGTATATAGGTAAAACACAGAGAAAATAACTGTATTAAACGGAGTCAATATGTGGTCAATAAAACATAGAGTAAAATGATATATAAGTATAACTGTATAATCGATGAATATATATGTAAAACGTAGAGAAAATAATTGTATTAAAACGCAGAGATTTACTCCTTCCAAAATGTAGGAGATCATCATTGAAAGAAACGTAGAGAGTTTACCATTCAACACTGAGATTTTACCCAAAAAGAAAATGCAGAGTTGATCCTTCAAGGAAGTGCAGAGGTAATCAATCAAAGAAATAGAGGGATAATCTTTCAAGGAAACACAAAGGTTTTTGGAGTTAAAGCAATCAAACACAGAGGTACTCGTTCACAAGAAGGTGTAAAGGCTAATCATTCAGCCATGAATCAATCAAATGCAGAGATAAGTAAGGGATAAACAACTGGAAAAAAATTATCCTTCACTGATCATCCATGCACAAAAAAGAAGGGCATTTGAATAAATAGGTCTTTAAACACCGAAGTGAGGACAGTTGATTCGGCTCCTGGCCGACTGCTCAGGCATGAAATGATGATTAAAGGGATAAGGGACGGGAGATAAAAACACAATCTCTTCATAATAATCAATAAAACCCACACAGAGAAGCCATTTCAATCAAATATTAGGTTCGCTAAGGGAAATCAATTCAAAATGCAGCGAGTGTAAGGCTAGGATGAATTTAAGTTCATTGATTACAAAACATTGAGTAAAACATAATATTTACACAATATAAGTACATAAATGAAAGTGTAGGAACAATATTAAACTACCATTCAAAAATATACGTATGTGTACCGTAGCCAAATGTGAAAGCTCCGATTCATTGTCCCCCGCGCGCTCCTTCCAGCTCCCACTTACTGACTGATGTGACCTCACCGGTACTTCCTAGCCAATGCTAGGGGTACTCTTCTTTCCCCTAATCTCCCCAAGCTGCAAAGGGGCTACACACACAATACCAGAGAACTGCTAGCACCCAGCTCACCTCGAAAGGTCGAGATACCACTCGTTACTCGAGCTAGGTATCCCAACTCCCACAAGAGAAGTTCAGTCAAGAGAAAAATTTAGCAGCGTAACCTTACACAAAATATGAGAGATCCATATTCCTCCTCCTCCATCCTTTTTATAGAGTTTTCAAGTAATTAGTTTCCCAAATTCTCATTAAATTCCTTTTTCACTTAATTAATTAGGAAAAACCTCTCCCGCACACATGCCGCTTGATCCCCTAGTTTCACTAGAATTTAATTTTATTAAATAATTTATTATTCCTATTTCCCTCACCCACCTAAAATCATTCCTAAAAATGCTCCTTGGTGTCCCAATATTCCCTTACAAATCTTAAAATGACTTTCGCCTTACTAAATTCCTAGTTGAGTTCATAAAAAACAAGTTCCCAAGGAAAGATTCCTTACTAAGTTAGACATTCAACTTTTTCTTTACATTTCCCCTTTTCTTTAGGTTTCCCCTTTCCCTTTAAGTTTCCTATTTCTTTTAAGTTTCCCTCTTTTTCCTTTTTAACTAAAAATTAATTTAGCAAGTGTAGATCAAACAATCATTTACCCTTTTTCTTCTTTAATTAAAAATTAATTTAGCAAGTGTAGATGAAACAACCATTTACCCTTTTTCTTCTTTAATTAAAAATTAATTTAGCAAGTGTAGATGAAACAACCATTTACCCTCTTTTCCCCTTTTTTTTTTAACTAAAACTAAATTAGCAAAAATAGATAAAAACAACCATTTCCCTTTTTAAAATTTTAATCCTCCATTAATTTTGACCTTAATAAATAAATTGAATTTCTTACCCCCTCCTTCTTGTTACATGTTCAATTATGATTATTATTTTTTTGACCACAAGTGTTACTTAGACCTAAAATTTAACTTCACTAGGTTGGGCAACATTTTTATTAGGGAAAATGTTTTTAAATATTACTTATCACATCATTCATTTTAAGGCCGACTAGGTTTATTCACTTACCCGTTGAAATCACGATGTGCCCTTCAAGATGCACTACGTACTCCAAGGGTTCCACTCGGCTCTTCCATTTTCCTTGCGCGATGTGCCCTTCAGGATGCACTATGTGGTCCAAGGGTGCCACTCGCCTCTTCCATTTTTGTTGCACGACGTGCCCTTTAGGATGCACTATGTGCTCCAAGGGTGGCACTCGCCTCTTGACTGACTTGGTAGACATCAAAAACTCCTAGAGTCAATACTCTGCTAGGTGATCTTGTGGGAGACTAAGGGCCTCTAAGGAATAAGTCCCCTACCTTATTGCGCGCCCCTTAGAATCATCACGAGTGACTTTCATAGTTTTCCCTCACGACATCGTGGGTTTTCTCGAACTAGGTAATCGTTAACCTACAGTTCGAGCCATGATGGGAGTGCTAGTAGGCTGCGACAGGGATGCTCCCACACCTCTCCCTCAAAGTCTTTGGTTGTCTTGTGTGACCCCTCTACTCCACATGTGAGTATGATCGACAACCTATCGTTAGCCTGCATCATCAACAAATCATGTCAACAATAATAATCAATCATCATAACATCTAATCATATGTACATATGTCATATCAGCAACAATCAAACCCCAATAGTCCACTCCCTGACTCGATCCAGAGTCTAAGGGGTTTCATCGATGCCTCTGCATCCTCAATGTACAAAGTCCAACACACTCAGGAGAACCCATTCAATAGCACATGTCTATGTAAAGACAACCAAAATCACATATCATCATATCCATAATATCTCATAATTATAATCAAACAACCAATAGTATAATAATCCAGATCACTTGCAAGCAAGTGTCCTCAAAGAATAAGTTTTCTTAGTGCACACAAGAGCGGGATGTTACATACACCCCCTCTTGGTCTAAACTTCATCCTGAAGTTTCACAGTGTATAAGTGTCAAGATAAAGTGTATTATAAGTCTANTCTATCAAACAAAAATGGAAACTATTGACGCATATCATATGCATCCTCCCAGGTCGCCGAGTGCGGACTATAGTTGTCCCACTGGACCTCGACCTGATCTACTGTTCGATGCCGTAGAGGTCGAATCCGATGGTCCAGGATGCAGATTGGATCAGTCGTGAGCACACCCTGATCAGATACCTGCAAGGAAATCATGTCAATAACATGTGTAGGATCACTAATATAATGTCTCTAAACAAATACATGAAAAACATCCTGCATATACCTCAAAGAATTGATGCAGGAGCATCCACACCTTGATCAAGCGAGTCAGCGCGTGGAGGCAAAGGAACAGCTGGACAGTGCCAGCATTCAAATTTTGAAACATTGTAATATGGCTGCGCCAAACATTAAATGTATTGATGTGATGAAGCGCACTTTGTATATGTAATGGACCTTGAGCGGATAAGCTCTCGTCCTTAGGTAGCTGAGGCATTTATTTAGATTTAATGCAAGTAGATAACTAATTAAGGCTAGATTAGACAGTTTAGTTTTCGAGAGGGAAAACGGAGTATAGACACCCTCCCTTGTATCATTGTAACATAACATTCATTCAGCATTGAGAGTAGAGGAGAGCAGAGCAGAGAGAGCTGTGAAGAAACCTCCATGCACAGTTATTGAATTAATAGGAAGAGCTTTGATTCAATTCCATGGACGTGTTTGATACTTTTGTGTTGTTGATGTTATGCTTCTGCTTACTAGCTTCATTTTATGCGTATCTTTTATATGCTGCATATGTGATTGCATATCAGGTTCGAAACCTGAGGGAATGAGAGAATGAGTTTCAATTGTTTCTCTACTTAGGCCAGGAGATTCCTGCATCAAGTGCAGTTGAATACCTCCGCATAGAGTGCGTCGAGGAGGNTTACCCAGGTTAATTTGGGGTTGTTTGAGCCTTGCAGGTGAGTGCAGGTCAAATTTGAGTCTAAATAGCAAGCCTGAGAAGGAAGGGTCGAATCCGTTGCGAGCGTGAACACACGGGACTTGAAAGACTTCAACACTTTTGGAAGTGATTGAAGACCGAACACAGGGAGCGTGTTCGAGAAATCTCTGGAGGAGTCTGAGTTGACAAAAGCTCAGGAGGGATGGTCCCTTTGGTTCACCCTGAAGTTGAATTCAGCAGAGGTCTCATGGGACAAAGGTGGTGAACGGGGAAACTCTTCAAGAGGAAGAGAATCAATGACTTGAATCGTCGTGGGGAATCACTAAGATCACGACTTGACTTGTGGGTCAGATGTATCGAGAGTTCGCGACGGAAGATTCCTGTTTCTCGTAGAGGGAGGTCACGAGAATGCGAAACGCGATGTCCCGGAACACTTAGCGTGGGGTGTACGTCGGGACAGATGATGTGACAGGTGGTCTCGGGATACTGGATCTCGGGGGTTGGAGGCCTCAAGTCTGATCTCGGGAGTGACGAGAGCGCGAGGTCGCGAGGTTTCCGAGTCATCGGCATCTCGGCACTTCGGGTCTCGGAAATTGAGAACTCGAAGGTATAGAAACGCTAGTCGCGAGTCGCGATAGCGCGAGGTCCCGACATGCCAAGAGAAAGTCAACGTTGACCAGGAGTGTCGGGTTTCGGGGATTTGAGAGTCCAGTCTCCTGTTGCGGAACTCGTGAAGTCGCAAGATCCGACCTCCCATTTTCTCAAAAGGAGGACCGCGCGATAGTTTTACTGTGGGTAAGGAGCTCCCAAGGGAGTGGAAGAGTATTGACTCTTTGGGCCGTGAATAGTGAAGGTCCTGGTGGTGCGACCGTGCCATCGAGGGTGCGGGTGGCAACATAAGTGGTATCAGAGCAAGGTTGAGGAGTTCTCTCTGTTCAGGAAGCAGAGGGGAACAAGAGACATCATGCCACCGAGACGAGAAAGGTAGTCACCTGATCGGGAGGATAGGGATGCCCGAAGAAGGGGAAGGCCGGCAGGAAATGTAGAGATGGAACGTCAGATACGAGATCTCAGAGAGAGACTCGAAGATATGGAGACCACCCATAGGCGTGGAGCTGACGCGGGATAGTTCAGCGATCCTGAGATTGAAGAGGAAGCTGGACACGACGCCGAAGAAATCTCGGCAGAAGATGCCTCGATAGAGAGGTTGATCAAAGCCATTTCGAGGATGAGCTCGAAGATGAAAATGGACATCCCGACTTATGAAGGGAGTCTAAATGTTGAGGAGTTGCTGGATTGGATTCGAGCGCTCGACACCTACTTCGATTATGAGGATATCGAAGAGGACAAGAAGGTAAAGCATGCAGTTACGAAGTTGAAAGGACATGCAGCCTTATGGTGGGATGAGCTGCAGGCCGAGAGACGTTCCCGAGGCAAGCAGAAGATCAAAAGCTGGGATCGGATGATCGCCAAGATGAAGGCGAAGTTCATTCCAAAGGATTACCAGATCACTCTGTTCAGGCACATGCAGAACCTGAGACAGAAGCTGATGACGGTGAGAGAGTACACCGAAGAGTTCTACAGGCTCAACATTCGAGCTAGTCATCGGGAGAATGATGACAAAAAGGTGGCGAGATACCTGAATGGCCTCAGGTATGATATTCAGGATGAATTGAGCATGATGACCATCCACACAGTTGAGGATGCGTACCAGATGGCTCTGAAAGCAGAAGAAAAGCTGAGCCGCAAGCAGGGACAGCGGATGAGAGGCAGAAGCCAGCCGAGAGGCAAGACAGTTGCCCAAGAGAAAACTCAAAAACCCAAGGAGGATTGGAAGAAGCCTCAGGGAAAAGCTGAAAGAGGTGGAACCTCACAGCAGAAGTAGCAAAATTTTGAGCCGAGGAGACAGCAAATGGATCAGCAAGGAGATTACGATGATGCCAACACATTTCCTCGCACCCGAGGTAGAGGAAGAGGTCGAGGAGGAATTATCACGTGTTTTACATGTGGTAAAAACGACCATAAAGCTGTGGATTGTCCAGAGAGGAAAGTGGACAGAGGAAGAGCTCACGTCGCTGAGGCGCAGAGGCATGACATGGACAGCGAAGATGCTGACAGCGGGAGGTCGCTGGGAATGCATAAAATCCTTTTGGCACCTGAAAAAGAAGTGGACAGTTCGGTGCAGAGGAGCAGACTGTTCCAGACGACTTGTACAGCCAAGGATAGGAAATGCAAAGTTATCATTGACAACGGGAGCACTGATAATCTCGTTTCAACCGAGATGGTGGAAAAATTAGAGCTACCAACGACTAAGCACCCGAGTCCATATAAGGTCTCGTGGTTACAAAAAGGACACCGGGTAAGTGTCACTAAACAGTGCTTAGTTAAATTTAAAATTGGGAATTATCATGACGAGATTTTGTGTGACGTCATCCCCATGGACGTATGTCATATACTGTTGGGTAGACCATGGAAGTATGATAGAAATGTTGTTCATGATGGGAGGATGAACACATATACCCTGGAGAAGGATGGAAGACTCCATAAATTGCTGCCGATAAAAGATAAAGAGGTGAAACCAGAAGTTAGCAGCACAATACTTCTCATGAGTGGGAAAGAGCTTCTCACAGAGTTGGAGAAGGATGAAGATCCACAGTTCTTTGTTGTCCGGAAGCCGAGAGTTGTTCTGACAAGCACGAGAGTGGACGACTTGCCAGAGGAGATTTAGCAACTGCTGGGAGAGTTTGTTGACATCATTGTGGATGAACTACCTCATTCGTTGCCACCGATGAGGAGTGTGAGTCATCATATTGACCTCATACCCAGAGCAAGTTTACCGAATAAGGCAGCGTACAGGTTGACACCTCAAGAGAATGAGGAAGTCAGAAGGCAGGTTCAGGATTTGCAGGATAAGGGACTATTGAGAGAGAGTCTTAGTCCGTGTGCTGTTCCGACAGTACTGAGTCCGAAGAAGGATGGAGGCTGGAGGATGTGTACAGACTCCAGGGCGATTA